>CCAG010009844.1:0-39545 GCA_001077435.1 Glossina morsitans morsitans
AACAACAACAACAACAACAACAACAACAACTATAACAAGAAAAACAAAACAAAAAAAAAAGAAAAGAAAAACAAGAACTAAAATAACAAACCCAACAACAAATATACCACCCATTTTTTGAAAATATAACTGATAAAATATAAACTCTAAACGATTAACGAAAAAACCTATATAAAAAAATTTTATGGAACATTAAAAATATTAAATGCTGAATAAATACAAATATTTTTTGAAATTTAAATTAAACAAAAAAAAAAAAAAAATGAAATGAAATGCAAAACAAAGACTTTCTTAAAAATTCAACGTAAATGTTGTCAATTCAAATAGTAATTAAAAAAAGCAAAAAAACACAAAATAAAATATTAGTCAAATATTAAACACGAATTTATATGATCTGCAATCATATTTTATGGGAATATTCCTCTTCTCCCCTTTCTCCTAAGCTATTTATCCTTTTTATAAGTTTTATACACTTGAATGAAACACGCATAAGCTTGTTTCGCACAATGCGAGCTACAGTGACGCTTAACTAACCACTTTTCTACTCTGTAATTAAAAGTACTTGATTAAGTCAGTAAGAAAGTCCATTCGCCTTTCGGTGAATGAATATGCGTACCCACTACCTCAAGCGACAAAATAATGACGCTAAACATAAAATTCATTTCAATTTTCATACATACATATATTTATTTCTTAGTCATTTTACTTCTTCCTTCTGATTATCTTCTAGCATTTAGAAGACGAAGATTTTTAAAAATAAATACGAGAAAAAAATGGTATTTAGTTTATTCGAACTGCTTTGGAGCAGTTTCTTATCATGAATGATGGGGCGTGATGGGGCTTTTATTAATGTCCAGAAACTACTTGGGGACAATAGAATAGGACATTTATTTATTGAGATATTGAGAGCTCCTCAGAGGGAATTCATAATACATAATTATTTCCAAACTTTATAAATGACGAAATTCGTTTCGTATCGTTTCAATGATGATGGTGATGGGTACAGAAAAAACAAAACAAAAAAAAAACAAAAAAAAAGAAAACAAGGAAACAAAAAATCACATTCGCGATAATATTGCTTTTGTCTTTGTATTTTATATTTAATTCTATACACTCACACAAACACACGTAGGTAAAGATCTATTTGCACCCGAATCACTGCTAAAGCACCAATTTTATTGTCTAAAAAAAAGCTTTACAATAATAATAATAATAATAATAATAATAATAATAATGACAACACTGAAGAGCCATCCTGTACACAATTCTCGCTTTCTAATACCGATACAAATGCATATGTTTTGTTGTTTTTGTTTTTTCTCCAATTTTACATTTAAACAAATGCATTTTTGTTGAAATTTTGGCAAATATGAGAAAGCTGCCAAATGAAAAGACATATAGCGTTTAATAGACGTCCCTTAGCTAGTTGAAAAGTTTGGAGAGTAGAAATGATAAAACAAACTTAACAATTTCTTATTTACAAATTATGTATGTATGTACGTATGTATGTATGTAAAAAAGGGTTCTCTCTTCTCTAGTTTCTTTAATTTCATATTTGAAGAGATTTTAGAAAATCATTTAAAGGGTATTCAGGTGTCTGTGGGTTCCTTACATAACCACTTATATGATGAGAAACGATAACCACTCGTATATCTTATTGGAAGGGCATTAATGTATGATACAGTTGAAGACAAGTACGAAAGCTTACTTTCAGCTTCGTGATTACCGTCGAAATTTAAAGAATATCGCTTCTATTATTTCACTTGGATTTTGATAAAACTATTTTTTTTTTTTTTTTTTTTTGCTAAACTAAAAGTTATTTCTCATTAATTTCAATAGCCGATCGTCAGTGAATAAAAGCTACCTTGTCCTTTTCTTTTTAGTGATTTGTGGTTACTTTGTGGTCATCAGCACTTACGAGAAGGTTAGAAGGGGAAACATCCACTTACGTTGTAAATTATTTATTTTTAAAAATAAACTTCAAAGTTTCGTAGATATAATCTAATCATCTTGTGTTTACGTAACAATATCGGTAGCACTGTTTGATAAATTAATACCGAGTTGTAAAAATGTTGACCTTTAAGAGATAATATGGGGCGTGTCCACTATTCGCGTAACGCGGTGACGTTCAGACAAGGAAAGTAAGAAATAGGGCGGTAGTGGCCACAATCCAGTGGGTATGTGCCCAATCGGTAAGTGTTATGCCTTTACCGGCTGAGCACTCACTATCGCTAGAGCCAAAGGTCTTAAGGTTATGTGCATATATATTTTAATCTTTTTTACGAGAGAGCTTAATTAGCTTAATTAGCTTAATTAGGTTGGGTCAAAACGTTTCGACTTGAACATGAAGAGACTAGCACGTATTCATAAGAGTTGTGGAAGGTGTGTATATGTAAAATCTCACCTATCATCTGAATGTCGTGTATTAAGAGTCGCGGTAACTGAACGAAAACTGCTTACAACCGCGGCGGAAAGCCGAAAAACGGTAATAATGTGCCAACGAGCGTAGCATGATAATGTTCAAGTATTAGACATTGTCCCTTTGCTTAGCGCTTAACCGATGCCTTATTGTTGACCTGAGCAGTGCTTCGATTACTCTGCTTCGGCACAGAAATCGTTTGCTGCCAGAGCAATTAATGATGGGCAGTATTTTAGATAAAATATCTTCAACTCTCTTTTTGCTAATACATGTTTAATTTTAATTAAAAAATAAAAAAACAAACGTCCAAAATGTGTGTAGAAAAGTGCGCAGTATAATTCCACACGAGATTTTAAATCAATAACTTTTAATTATTGAAGATTTTCGCATCTCTGGATGCTACAAATGGAACGAAGTACAAAAACTTAATGCCATCGTGTCAAGGCTGACTTCTTGTTTATAAATTTTTGAAAAATATTTATTTCTTCAGTATATTTTTTACTATGACAATCTATTGTGTTATTATCATTTTATAGGTTAAAATTTACAAGAAAAGGATAAATTCTATATATAAGAAGGTATTTATTTACTTTAATTTTATGGTGAATCTTGCTTAGGTATCATTTTCTCATCAAAGTCATTTCACGTTTTCTAAAGCCGTTTGAATGCCGTATGCCGTATGAATAATATGTCGAATGAGTTAAAGGATATTTATTATGTGAATGGCTTAGTGAAGAATATGAATGAAGAATATTTCTACTTCCATTGCGATAAAAATATAATAAATATTTTTATTTTACACTTTTATGATAGTTTCTGTTGCAATCTAACGAGAGCTTACATCTAAATGGATTCATTTCGTTACCGAAACTAATTCATGAAAAATGAATTATCCTAAAGAACTATTGCAACAGTTTTCTTCGTAAATTTTTTCAATTTTTACAATCAACTATCCGGCACAATTGACACAACTCGATCATACAGTGTCCGAGTGTGTCCGAGTGAGATAAATCAAACGAATTAATTTTAATCGCAAATTATTTATGAAAAGTTATTTTTTGTGGGAAGATTGTCCGCACTGCAGTTAATCTGTGAGAGCACACCTTTCAATTATCGATATTGTGTGTAACAAAATAAATTTATTAATTGTCAGCCTTGACCGACGCGATAAAGACTCGATTTATAATAACCTTTACGTGCAGATTCACGCCCTTCACGACTCTCGACTCGTTTCTCGTTGCAGATGAAACCTGAATAAGCAAGCATTTCCTCATTAGTCTAAGGTATGCTTAGCCTTTATTGTTTAACTTTTACATTTTAAATTTGTAATGACATTATGATTAAATTCATGATAGGGGGACTTTTGTAAATCAAAATTTTTAGAAGATGCAAACAAATCTAAGCTGACCGTTTCATATTTGTTTTAGTCGAGGGAAACTCTAAATAAGTTCTTTTTTTTTTTTTTATTTTTTTAGAAGTATTTCTTATACAATAAACAAATCCCAATTTCTATCCGTAGCGTTATTTTGTCAAAATCAGATAATTTATTTTTAGTGAATTGAAAAATTTTATTACTGGAATGGCTCAAGATTCGCCTTCGGGAGAATTCAGAATATTTACCACTTAAGGCTCGTAATTGCAATGCGATTATCTGAATGAAATGAACGCAGCGCTTTTAAATGATATTTAAATTATTCGATCGATTGCTTGTTGAGGGCGTGTTAGTTTAGAAAGTAAACAAAAAAATGTAATCAATAAATGTTTCTACTAAACTTCAAAGACATTGACAGTTGCTGATATACATTAAAAAACTACGGCTACGTTTAAGTTTTTTTCATTTATTCATATTATGATTGAAGTCTTTGGACTTGGCCGACTTTTTCCCCCGCACAAATACTTTACTTATGTAGCACTTTACAAGCAAGTTACCAATATCTAACATCGTTATGATATTTTCGCGTTACCCCCCTTTTACATGTGAAATGTTTTGGGAATTGTTCTCATTCCTTTCGCCAGTCGTCAGTTGCGTACCATTTTTAGAATTTGCTCAGAAAATGTTTATTGTGTTAAGGGGGGGGGGGGGGGCAGATATATGGTAATAAAATCGTAAATGAGTCAAATTGGCTCACTCCGCCAATCTAGTATTAATTCAAATTACATTTTAATATTTATCCGATTTGACGCACGAAGTTTAGGTTGCGCCCGTAATAGATGCATCGCAAATCCATCAACAAATTTTTCTCGCACCAATATACGGTTCGCCTACTGAACAAATTTTATATATTACATTACAAACTGACGCTAATTTCAGTAATTGAACGCAAATTCTAACTAAAAACGTTAAAAGTTACCCGACATTGTACGAGCCTGGATTCTTGTTGGTTCAATGATGGTTAAAAGGTCAAAAAGGAGATGAGCGCAAATGGTAAGAAAATGTCCACTTATACATCTTGCAATGTATCCGCATGTAAATGGAATTCAAGTTTACTATAACCTTGTCCTCAAGTGGTGAATATAAATAAATACTATTCTAAAATTTTGAAAGAGAAAAAAAAAAGCAAAAGGAATAAATAAATATAAATAAAATATTGTATACATATTCTGTACGTTTTAAATATATGTATTTATATGTATATAACAATTATTATATATAAGCACTTATGAAGAAGAAGAAAAAAAAAGAAAAAAAACAATAAACGAATGCAGAACAAATTCACTTTAACCCACCTGAGCTAGCGGAACCTTACCATATTTTCTTTTTTCTATACCCTTAACAAGCTAAGCTTCAATATGTTTCTTTAAAAAAATCTTTTTTTACCATTTATTAAACACGTAAAATAATTAATAATGAAGTCTGTAAATTATGTACTATACCGTAAAAATTGAAACGAGATTTACGAAAATTTCTCGTATTATTATCTACAATCTATAAATAATAACTCTAAGATATCAATCACTCTTTTTATACCTTAACAAAATAACAACAACAATAACATATAATAAATATTTCTAGTTCTATGTAATATCTTCTATGAAAAATCAAAAAACCAAAAACCGAAAAACAGAAAAGCATTATATATATATATATATATATAGATATATAAAAGTATATGTATATATATATATATATATATATATTTATGTATGTATGTAGTTAAATATACAAATATGAAGAGAAAATTAACGAAATTATAGACGAAAGAAGTAAAGACATTATGGGTGAAGACAATGGGTCAAGGCGTTTTCTCCTTCAATAGCGTTCGACCATCGGCTAGAACACGTTATCATAGCAAATTTCATCAAAACATCCCTACTATTGCAGCCTGTGCGTTAAACATAAGCAAACAAGATGGACAGACGAACAGATGGTCAGGCAAGCGTATATCACAGATCAGAATCACTTTCTTAATTGATCGGTATAATAAAATATGGGTCTTTCTCACTCATGTTGATGTGAGTGTTACATATATCCACACAAACTTAATACACCCTTGAACCACGTGCGACGTGGAATAAAAAAAAACAACTTCCACGAAGAGATTGAATAATCGAGATTACACACAATAACATAAAATAAATAAACAAATTAATAAAAAGAAAAAAAAATATTGGAAGTGAATGGAAAAGACTGTGAAGCCAAACCAAATCTATTTCGCAAATAAGTAGATGCCAAAGCATTTCCTAATTTTATTATTAATTAAATTTCTGCTTAATAGATAACTAATTATGCATTCCGTAAAATTGAAATTCAACTTCCAATTAGCATTCTTTGGCATATTTAGGTTCATTTACTCAATCTACGACAAAAGCGGTATTTTGAAAAAAATTCCTTTAACTTTAAATTTTAAACAGGTAAGAAAATTATTTTCGGTCGTGAACGAATCTTTTATACGCATCTCCGTGATCCTAAAAAAAAAATAGAGGAACTACATTCTCAACGTCTATGATATGAAGAGGGCGCGGCTGATTTTTCTATTTTCAAACTAAGACTTTTTGTCGCGTAGGCGTGTACGCGTTGTAGGTGTGTCCTTTAAAAATATTAGGTCACTTCAAAATTCTTTTGAAAATTTGTAGGCGATGTCTTTATTTGTGCTAACAGGAGAATGTTTACCTATGTAGTTAGTTTACTATGTAGTTGCGTAGACAGACAGATGAACAGACAAACGCGCGGTTTAGTTGCATTCCTAATTTGAAACTAGTCAAGAACTTATATACTTTATGGGGTTTTTAAAGCTTGTTTCTGCAGCTTATAAAAATATGGAAAAAGAAAATTAAATTTTGATGCACTACTAATATTGGGTAGGCAAGGTCAATTCTTTTCATTTTTACACAAGGTCTACGTAATATGAGTTCAAATTTTTGTACATTTATCTGGCGATGTTCTCAGTTTACGTGATTCTGTGAACGTGTCCTTCAACCGATTTGGTCCATTTTCAACTTCAACTTGCGTGCAAGAACTTCCAAAGTTTTTGAGTTGAAGTCCATGGCTTCATTTCTGCGGCCAGGAGAATGTTGATAACAGACATTACTAAGACAGACAGACGGACATGCTTAAATGGAGTTAGAATTTAATGCTGATCAAGAATACGTATATTTTGTGGGGTGTCTGATGCTTCCTTTTGGGCGTAGCGAATGTTTTGACAAAATGAATATACCCCTCATCGTCCGGTGAAGGGTATAAAAAGAAAGAAATTGCATTGTGTTAGGATTTTCTAAGTTACGCTGAATTGAAACAGAATAAATTAGGATAGCTACGCTACTTATGCTAAATATGACGAAATTAGACTAAATTAAAGTAAACCAGACTAAACTGATTCAGACTGAAGGATCTGCAAGAAATCACATAAACTAGATTAGGTTAGACTAAACTATACTAAATTAAGCTGGACTAAGCGGAACTTGTCTAGATCAGGCCAGATTAGAGTACCCTAGATTTGCTAGTAGACTAGACTAAGATTTATTTCAATTCGATTTAGTTTTTATACTCAGAAGTAGTGCATTTTCACGTTGCAATTGAAAGCACTAGGCTAGGTTAGACAAGCCTAGATTAGCCGGGAATGAACATAGCTGGGTTACAATGGACTAGACTTTAGGCTAAAAGATACTGATTAATTCTGATTTCAGCATAGAGTTAGAATGTCATAGACCAGAGTAGACTAGCTTTAAGTTTAATTTAGTTAGGTTAGACTATATGTTCAGAAAATGTAACTGGTCTATGTCAAAGCAAACTAAGCAAGACTGAACTAGCGTAGAATGAGCTAATCACATTAGATTGGGCTAGTTTAGGCTAAACTATCTCAAAGAAAAAATAAACTGGATTATGTGTGGACTAAAAGGGAACTACAAAGGAAGATGAGTATTGGATTAAAGTAATAAAAAGGAATAAGAACATTATAGTCGGGCAAGCTCGACGATTAGATACTCGAGACCACTTCACATCTAGTAAATCTGCAAACTAGACTTTCACTTTATATGAGGGATTGCTTTTCATGATTTCTTCTCTATATGTTAGATTCTAAAATATAGATCTATATGATTTAAATTCTCCACTGGTAATTTTCCTTTTTTTGCCGAATTACTACTCCGGACCAATTTTCACCACACAGTGTTAAAAATTAACCTTTACTTACTTTTCATGACAAATGTTCCATGCAGTGAGGGGCAAGAAATACAAACAGGTAATTCTAGTTTGGTCTATTTAAATTTTATATCATATTACTATCGTGAACACATTTTTGCCATAAAACGTTAACATTTAGGCCTTTGCGGCGTATAAGGGCTTACATTTCCTGAGAATTGTTATATGTGATGGTATCCAGAAAATAGACCGACGTGGTCTGAATTCATTGAGGTTGATTTCTGTGCTATTTACTATTATGAACCAGCCGTGTAATGATGGAAATCAAACTTTTTTATCCCATGTCAAGGTTCAGGTTTCGTAGGAGCGGTTATATGAGAGGGGCTTGAAAAGATTACCGAAGCCGAATCAAATTTTTTATACCAGTTTATAGTGTCGAAGTATTATTACTCAGTGAATTCTATCGAAAAATTTTAAAATTGCAATTTTTTTGAGTAGTCGGATAACTGGACCGATCCGACCCGTTTGCGATAGTGTTCGCGCTTGGGTTAAAGGACGTCAGTGCATCAAAATTCATCAAAATATCTCAAAAATTGCGATCAATAGGTTGAAAATAAAACAACGAGGACACACATCAGATGGAGATGCGGGCAGACTGACATATGGACAGACAAGCTTAGATCGATAATTGGTATAATAGAAAACCTGGTGGTGTAGGACATAAAAACTCGCTCGATTAGGTGAAACTGGACAACACTAAATTGGATTAGGTTAGACTAGAGAGAAGACCACATTAACCTAGTCATAATAACAAAAGATATACTATACGAATATTGCAGGTGGGTCAGCAAATTTGAAATAGATATGAAGCTGGACGGGTCGGGAGATAATTACTACGGAGTATTTGATATTTTTTTCTCTTTTTTGTACAACGATACCTCTTAAAACATTTGCTAGGAGGCTAGTTCAGCTTACTATATGAAAAGTTGATAAAACACATAATTGGTTTTTTTTAAACAGACTACTTGGATTGACAGTTAATCGCTCTTACACTCTCATTTCCGATATATACACAGTGTGTGAATTTTCAAAAGCTGAAATTTCAAAATTGTTTTTTTTTTTTTTTCAAAACGTACACAAAAACCCGAGGCTATCCATAATTTATAGTCTTATTTTAAATGATAGTAGAAAAAGTTTCGCGAACGCTTTTTCCAGTTAGTTGAAAGTAGCTGCTCTCCCAAAACCAACAATTAAAAATCTAGGTAATGGACGTAATTCGGTTTTGTTTTTCACGAGCAACACATTTGTCCCCGACTACGAAATTTCCCATTTATGACTGCTCATTAGATAAAGAAGAAGCTGTCATAGTATGTAATGCGTTCAAAATTTTGATGCAAACTGGATAAAAATGTCAAAGGTAAAATATTAATCTTTCTCGTCATTTACGTAGAGTAACATTCGGCACTAATGAATAAATACCATACTAATTATTCGAGTAAATCGTTCCCGGACTAACATCGATATCTTAAATCGGTAATCTAAAGGTAAAAAGAACGTAAATACCGTTTGCAGCTAAAACTGTTTTCAAGCTTCTGGTGCGTATAGGTTGAGCTATATGAAAAAAGAAACAAGTAAAAACTAAACTAAATGCCCTACATCTGTTCGCTTAATACCATTATTCGTATAACGGCTTTGCTGAAGGAAGCGTTATATGGGAATCTATCCGATCCGAACAATTGTCAATAGTGTTTGTTCTTGAGCCACAACAGGTCCGTTTACCAACCTTCATCAAAATATCGCAAAAATCTCGATCTGTAAATTGAAGAACGCAAGAATAAATGGCGAGATCTTAGACGGACAAATGGACAAACACATATACAAGCTTGAATCGATTCAGAAAGCGACTCTAAATCGATCGGTATAATGAAAGAAGATGAGTCTCTCTCACCTTCCCACCTCACGAATTTAACTTACCCTTGTACCACAAGTGGTGTAGGGTATAAAAATCGAAGAAAATCAAAATTTTTGTTATCGTGAACTCTTTGCAATCAAAAGATAATTTTACAATTTTTTCTCTCTTATAGTAAAACTATTACATAATTTTTTGATTTTATATCTCTGATGAAAAACTTTTTTTTTTTTTATTTTTTTTTGTTTTTTTAATTGTAATTCTTAGCGACAATTTTTGCAAATTGAAACAAACGAAAACCAAAAATATGGAAAATGCAAATCTGATTAAGCATTATTTACATGTGACAGATAAGATGAGAAATGGAATAATGAGCTTTTCTGAAATGTCTTTTTCTTGCCTGTCGATTATATATGATACATAAAAATAAATGCAATCCGTATATTACCTTGAAATTGAAAGAATTGTATATGTATGTGTAAATTGTATGTATATATAAAGTGTATGTATTTGAACATTTACAAGGAAAACATTTTAACTGTCTGTATTTACAAATAAATGTTTTGTTATAATATTGCACATACAACCAACTAAACAATCAATCAATCCACCAAACAAACAAACAGTGAATCACCAAGTCATCCATAATTACCCGTCGAACGAACAGAATCAATAAAAGCATAATAAAAAACAAGAAAAAAAAAACAAAACAAGGAAAAACAATAACATATATATTTATAGACAATTGATCAGACAGACAGATACATCAACACTTTAAAAAGATACACATAAACGTGCAAACAGTTACCAAGCTATGCATTCATAGAGATCCTGTCTATTAGTAAATATTTGCAAAAATAAAAACTGATTACTACAAGAAATCAAATCAAAATATACCAAAACAACAATAATCTTTTAAACTAAAAACAAAAAAAAAAAAAAAAAAAAACCAAAACAAAACAAATTAAATCAATTAAATCTCAATTAATAAATGTGAACAATTATTGGAATGAAAAATAAAGTAAAGCTTTTCAATAAAAACAAAAAGACAAAATTACGTTCAGGTTTGTTCAAGCATTTATTTATTTATTTATTTATTTATTTATTTACTTTTTTTTTGTGAGACTACGACAATACAAGCCAATGAGAACTACCCGATGCATATAGAGTAATTCTTATTGGAGTTTAACAAATAGCAGATGCATGATAAATAACGACTTGAGCTCGATCTACGATCATTTCATCATATTACACATTTTTTGTCGTTCAGGACTTTTTTTTTTATTTTAGGAAACGAGAACAAAGTGCAATCAAACATGCCTGCAGGATGGAAGGTGGCTGCTGTGGGCGTTACAAGCGAGCTCCTTATCTAGGAATTGTAGGGGAAATTTAGTGATTTTCGAAGGGAAGCTCTTCGATAAATTACATTTCCCTCATTCGATTGTCAGACACAGCTTAAGCTGCCTGCCGGTTTATTTACAGACTATCACCTACACTACTGGCGATGGTTACGTATATAATATGCATACGAAAATGAGGTTTACGTTTTGATCAAAGACGTATTTTCTCTTTTTCGACTATGTAGTAGTTTACTAGAAAGAAAAATCTAATCCTGAATTATATTCCCGAAAATATGAATGCCAAAAGTAGTACGAAACTGTCATCCGATGAGAAGCATGAAAATCTCTGTAACGGTTCCGCCATGTTCTTGCTTTAAAAAGTTTTGCTTATGGCCATCGCTTCAGATTTTGGGTGGACAGAGGGATAAGCAGGTCAATATCTGATATCTGCAGTCTGTAGTAACTTTGCCAATATTTAATTAGACGAGGGAGTCTAAGGTCAGTGCGAATATTTGATAAGAAGAAAAAAAAAATCAAATCAAAGTTATAGTTAGAATACAATTTCCACTTTTTATATCCTACACCACTTGCGGTACAAAACAGGTATTAAGTTTGTGGGGATGTATGCAACATCCAGAAGCACTTGAGATCGATCCACCTTTTATTATGCAGATCGATTCAGAAGGTGAATCTGACAAGCCTAGATCAATTTAGAGTTAGCTTATGAATTTAAACTTATCCGTTTATCTTCCCGTCCGTGCATCCGTCCGTCTCGTTTTCTTATGTTGAACATACAATGCGTAATTTTCGACATATTTTGATGAACTTTGCTACCGGCACCGACATGTGTTGGCTAAAATACGAAAGATATTATCAATGCCCTTGTTTTGAAAATTATTTACATGAACAACTTTGTTAAGCGAAATTGTGTAAGGTATTTGAAGGTGGCCCGTGTCCTACTACAGCGCCTTTACTTCGTTTATTTATTTTTTTTTTTTCTGGCCTTTACAATGAATGGAAACGAAGTAAATTCGATAATAATTTTATTATCTTTCATCTTTGATCAATTTAATCGCAATAGCAAATGAATACATGTCATGGGTTAAATAAAAATTAAACAAAAAGCAACGGTACACTCAATATAATAATCAATCATTTGATATGTGATTGAAGAAAGAATTGAAAATTAACTCAAGTCTTTGAGTTTAAAACTATAATAGGTTGGTGATTGTGTAAGTGCTAACTACCAAGTGATCGTAAGCAAGACATATATGTACGAATGAAAAGGTAAATATCTTGCCTGCTATTCATCACACATAAAAATTTATTATGGATGTACAGGTTTGGCTTCCTTCTAATGTAGTGGCGATTATACCTTTTCACAGTAGGCATTTTCTCTTGGATGAGAAGATAATGTTAAAATAATTTCTATTCTTTTTTCACACAATAATAATAATAATAATAATAATAATAATAATAATAATAATAATAATGATGAACCCTTCTGGTTAATAATAGATTCCAATCTGACATATATATCTATAGAGTTTTATATTATCTGCAAACTGCTCTACTGAAAACGAAATTAGAAAAAAGAGAAAAAAAATTCTGGACAGCCATTAATACTGCGGCTATATATATGCGAATATATGAAAAATTTCTTCAACAAAATAATTGAAACTAAGTTTTCTATTGGGCGTTTGGTTGTAGAAAAACGCTTACTCAATCGCCGAAACGGGAATCTTTCATACCTGTTAAGTATAAGGCTGAAAATTTACATTTTTGGAATATTATTAGTTTTTCATTCAGCCTGCAAATGAATTGAAATCAAATTTTCCGTATTTCAACTTTTATCTTAACGTTCACAGTTTTTTCCTATTATGCTTGGTCTTGGTTCACCTCTTTTAACTTAGCTCTTAGGAAAGTTGGTTGCAAACTTCGAATAAAACATATTTGAAGGAAGTATCGACAAGGTTAAGTGGAATAAGAAGCTCAAACCAATCAAATATAAATACGAAGCTTAACATCTTATTAGGTTACGCATTCTAAAATTTGCGCAATAACTTATGCTGATAAAGTTTCTAAAATTGTATGAATTTAATAATACAATGTAGCCGTAAATTCGCGTAAAGAAATATGATCAATAAGTGTGATCAATAAGTAAGATAAATAATTTCCAAGTTGGGAAAAATTGCATCATATATTTTTTAATGTAATCTTCTTTTACCAGCCAATCGTCGCATTTATTTATTCGCTTCAAATGATTTGCATCGTAATTTCTCTTACAAAATATTAAGCAAAGAGAGAAAGATTTTTATGGCCGCGGCCAATAACATTTTGTTAAGCATATCACACATTTGAGAAAATGGGCGAGTGTGCAATCGAACCGATTTTCGAGGAAACGAAAGTAAAATCATATACAAGGTCACGATGCGTTACCTGTCGACTGTAAAGTAGGCTTATGCCTTACCGTCGATTACCGAACGGATCAATAGCAACTCCCCCAAAAAACGGATTAACAAGCATATGTGAAAGGGAAATTAGTTTGGATTGTGTCAGATAATTCGCTTGCAAAAGGCTATATAAGAGTGTATAAGTAAAGCAATGGGTCATATTGAAAAGTCTCCGAAGTTTCGGGTTTCTTTTTGCAGCTTGCTCTTTTCAAATGATTCCAAACTGCCATGTGCTTAATGTTTAGTGCCTCGACTATTTCCTGCTCGACCGGTTGCGAAATTCGAATCGAATTTTTCACTGTGACTATGAGGTGCATCTTTGAAATCGAACTTTCCTTCGTTCACTCACAGCATTCTCACGGTTCACTTCATAAATTTTGTTTTTTTTTTGTTTTTTTGCAGCGTTGTTACCGCTTTTTATAGTAAAAAACATCACAAAGCGTATTTCTTCAGATATTTCACTCAATTTTATAGAAATCTAACTTTTTACATAAGCAAAGAGTTAGAGAGCTATCTTCACACAAAATACAAGCTGAAATGTCACCTTTTAACCATATATTCGTTTGAGACAATCAGGTGAGTGTTGCCCGATATATGGGCATCAACGCGATTCCGCAGAAGGTCAAATCAATCGAGTCAAGAGAGTTGAATCGTAATATTCAAAAGGGCAAGATCAGTAGATGCCTTGGTCATATAAGTTCCTGTAAATAATTTTTAAATAGATCTCTTAAGAAGTGTAGATATCCTAAGTATCGCAATTAAGTTGCACGAACTTAATCTTAAGAAGGATTTGGATAGAAATGCAAAAGCATTAATGGCGTTTTAGGCAACGGTCTCATGGACTAATTTGATTGTTTTTGGTATTGTGACTGCAATAGGGCGAAAGGTTATCATTGTCCGCGCTTGTACGATCGCGTTTAAATTCAGCCATTCACTGGATTGGATTTTGGTATCTTATCTTTGCAAAAATAGCATTTAATTATAACGAGAAATTCATTTTTTTCGAAAAAAAGTAAGGCCGTCAAAAAAGTACTGATCGAATCTCATGACCTCTTAGATGGTGTTTTACCTAAAACGAAATAAAAAAAGTCTTTTCTTTTCGGCTTTCTCTGGTCCACTTATTTATTAAACAAATATACCCAAAAAGGTCTAGGATATAAACTGATTTCTGGCTAATAGGAACTAAAGATTGAAACTGGTGTATCTGTATCTCTAGAGTGGCATACTGGGACTAAACATACATGCATTGAAGTTTGCAGAGCATTTTCGATTTGTTTCAATTTCAACGTTTTTATGTCCACATTTCTCAACACCATCTTCTATCATATTCAGAATCATTTTCTGAATTGATCTAAGGCTGTATATTCGTCTCTCGGTCTGTCCGTCTATTGTCAGTCTATGTAAATTTGTGTGAGATATTTTGATAAAATTTAATACAATGACGTGCTTTGACCGAAGTACGAACGCTACTGAAAATGGTTTGGATCAGTCCACTTTTTCGACCACTCTCCACATAATGTCCTATTTTGAAAAGTCGTGATATGGAAATCAATTGCAATTTGCAAAATTTCTCCACAAAAGTGGCTAAATACTAGCATTTGGACATTTTAAATTGGTGTGAAAACTTTGGACCAGCTGGGGCAATTTTTTTGAACCCTCCGTTATATAACCGTTCCTATGAAAAGTGAACCTTTATATGGTAAAAAGGCTTAATTGTTATTGTTTTGTGATGAAAATTTATCTATGATAGTAATTTGACATTAAAATTCAGTGAACACACTTTGAACAACATGGGTGTATTTCTATGACATCACTCCACATAAGGTTTCTCATGATTAGTAAGCCGCACAGAGAAAGGCTTAATTTTAAATATTTTGTAATGAAAATTTGTCCATAGTAGCAAATTAATCAAAAAAAAATTAGCAGTGACGAATTTGAATCAAGTCGGTCTATTTGTGAGGCACTAACATGTATAGGGGATCATATTAAAAGCAAGCCTTTGCAGGGAAAGGAAGTACAATTTCTTGTTTTCTATGATGGAAACTGAAATCTAATGAAATTTTTACGACGTAAATTAAATTTACCAAATTAGTGTGATGTGAAGCTTCGGACGTCCTCCAATAAGCGGGCTTCAATGAAAACTATGCCTTTGCATGAAAATGATGAGGAAATCTTCCTATATTATTATCAAAACGAACAAATAGCTAACTGTCTTAGGTGAATGTATAATTAAGAAAATGTAAGAAGTACATCTTAAATTTTACTCATCGTTATATGCACTCAGTGCTTAGAATGGAAGAAACAAATTACAAAGTGAAAGCCATAAGCTAAGTAAGATATTGTTTGGTGTGTCGTTGAAAAGAGCTATAGACCGGACAGAACGACAGTTCTAAATGAATTGACAATATCTTCTTAAGCTAAATACCAAAACGTCGGCTTATTACTGATGATTGTTTTTTTTGCAGTTTTGTTTTGGTTTTGTTCAAATGCAATAAAATTGAAGCGAATTGACTAACTATTCGTCTCCAGTTCATTTTAGGTTTAAGCCGTATTATAAATTAAATTGCTCGATGATGATAGAAATGCTCAAAACATAGTCAACGTAAATGCGGATAATCATAAAAAATAAATTTATTTTTAAAATACATTACAATGTTTTCGATTTACTGTTACTTGTATTTGTATTTGGAAAACATTCATATTTGTTAAATGAATGTACAAATGAAAAAAAAAAAAACCCACAGAAAGAAGAAAATGACAAATCCAGGTTATCAAAACCATTTTAATACGCTTTCGCAGCAATCCAAACCAAATCAAAACCAAAACCTTTTTTTCTTCTTTTTTTAGTGCAGTGCCGACAGCAACAAATGTTTTGTGGTTATTAAGACCATAGTAGAATAGAAAGACAGTCAACATCAAAATGCTAGAGTAAGAAGTAAGAAAGCTATACTCAGCTTGAATATCCATTATATCTATATAAGAAAGCTTTTAATATATTGCGAGCTCAATGAAATGATGATTTAAGAACATTTGTACCAATCTTTTATTTATTAACTTATATAATTTAATAATTCGTTTGCGGCAGATCGTTGGGTGTAGCAGAACATCGCATTCAACTTTTGTATACCTGACAACTCTTCCCATGTGTGACCGAGTGGTGTCATGGAAGAAGATGACTTTGCGTCTGTTAACCATTACTGCAGATTGCAGCAATATATAGTACAGTTTATTCAATTGACACCTATAGATATCTGCGGTAACAGTTTCACTTGGCCTTAGCACCTCTTAATATACTGTACCTTGCATAACTCACCATATTCACAGCAAAACTTTATTGTCATGAATATTTCGTTTCGATGTCGGTTTGGATGACTCGCCTGGACTGACCCATGACTTTTTGCCTTCGAAATTGTTGTACTAGACGCACTTTTCGTCGCCAGTCGCAATAGGCCATAGAGAACCCTCTCCCCCTTTCTTTTTGCCTGGCATTCATTGAACTCAACCGTTTTGTATATTAGTCTATAATTTTAACCAATAGATGCCACTGACCAAAATATATGTAAGCACTTATTACTTTCATGATAATCTTCTCGACCCATTATTAGGCAGTTTATTTCGAGAACTTGCTTATGCGAGACAAAATTTCGTTACAAACTAATTAGGAAATCACTCACAAATTTATTTTCTCGACAGATAAGGGTCGCCATAACATATTTCAAGATAATGCTCATTGTGACCGGTGTTCGGCAAAAGTAAAGTCACTAAAATGATTTTAAATTGTAAACTAATAGTGAGAATATAATAAAATTTTGACACGCATCATTTGAAAGTTGACAAAAATAATATCGTTTTGTCCATAGTGTTGGGTTATATATGTCAGACTGGAGGCTTCAGTGTTGTAATATATATACAAGCGTCTCTTGCTTAACACGAAATCGTGTTATATGAAACCCGACTATTAGAAACCTTGAACGATTTCGCTTGGTACAATTGTTCACTCGTTTTATTGGCAATACACTAAAACCTATCTCTAGGCAAAGTCATATTTTTCATAAAAGTTCGCATATAGGAAAATGTCCAAAACGTCACATGATCTGATCCAAATTTAGCAAACTTAATTTAAATCGTAAAAATTTGATTAATGTGATTTTCAGTTTCCGTTATAAAAAACTAGAAAATAGATATTCTCTTCACATAAGGGCTCGCCTTTCTTAATCAGCCTTCTATACGTTAGGGTCTAAAAGGTAGACCGTGAAACAAATAGGCAAGCTTGCATCGATTTCGAAACATTTTCTCTAAGAAAAGATGGATCTCGCTTAAGCCCCCTGCCCCTTACACATGTCCGCACAAGCTTAATATCCCCTATCTTACATATGGTGTACGGTAAATAAACTCAGTTTGTTCAAATAGTGTTGAATCGAAATCGTGTTATAGCCGTCGCAAATTCTATGCCGTATTGCAGCGAAGCCGTTCTTTGCAAATACCGCGTTAAGCGAGACACGCCTGCAAGTATAAATAAATTTTGACTAAATAAGCATTATTTGTGTGGATAATTTCCCCAACTGACTTATTCGCTTACGACGGTGCTTATGTATGTTTCTTTCAAATGCTTTTACTAATGTGTTCACGGTTCGTTACAAAAGAGAGCTTTATTTCATTTCATTTATGTTTTTTTTTTTGCAAGCCGTGATCATAATATCCTCCTAACACTGAATGATGCTGTTTATGATGGCAGGATATATTGAGTTTTATTATAATAACACAGCAGTAATGCAGAGTAACGCTAAAGAATATCAACAGCAAGCAAATAAATAAATACCTTTCTCTTTACAATGTAAAATTAAAAATTTTGTTTGATACCAGAAATATTTATGTGTTCTTGTAGTGAATTGACTTCTCTTCGTTCTGCGCATAAACACTCTGCTGGTCTAACTGTTGTTTTTACATAGCGGAAACGTCAGCTACATTAACTGACACATTGCGCGCGTAGTAATTTTTGTTGTTTTTGTTTTTTCCTTTTTTGTTGTTGTATTTTCATCAAACTGCCATTGCATATTTTAGACAATAGAAGATAATTTTATGCCATTGTTAACAAAATATTTCAATGTACAAGAGTAGATAAACGTGAAAAATTGAAAACAAAGCTAAGTAAAGGTTTTAAACGAAATAATGGCACTCAACGTTTATATAGAAAGAGAGGTAATCACATGAGGACTTGTTCCGGATTAAAATCCATGAAATATATGCATATATATATATATATATATATGTATATATATTCTACCAACTATGACAAAACAGATTTAGATAAGCAACGAGAGACAAAGGCGGAAGACTTGTGAATTAGTGTGAGTCAGTGTATAGAGTACGATTGGTTTCGAAAAGAGAAACAATTTTTATTGTATAAATATATGTTTTGCTAAATATAATGCTTCGCTTTAGCAGATTTCTATATTCATTTACATTAATTATATTAAACTCACTCTACGGTAAAGTAAGATAATGATAAAGAAAGATAAGTAACTAAAAAGTACTTGCAGTAAATAGATTTGTGACCCAATGATTTTATAGGTACCGTAGATTACCTTAATTGATGTTTTAATTTCCTAACAATATATAATATTATCAGTTAAGACATTAATACAATACAATATTAAATTGACATGAACGATTAGTTTTCGTAATTAATAATAACACTAAATGCCTTAAATAATTTGAAGAGTAACACTCACTGCAAACAGAATGAATCTAAATTAAATATTTTTCTGATATGGGGAGACCGGGGAAGGTATTTATGTTTTTAATACAATATACGTTCGCACGTAGAACGACATTATTTATGTATATGTTGAATAGCATTAAGGCCGTCTTAAGCAAGACGAATTTTCAAATATTTTTTTTAATTATTTAAGCCATTTACTATTTTATCATATATATATATATATATATGTGTGTTTTTACATAAAACTCCCATTCATTTTATGTTCGAGTTCTTGGGAATTTTATCTTTACACGTTCATACTAATTTCTATTTAACTAATGTCAACTAATCTTGTTGTTTCATTTAATAGCATTCAGAATAAGAGAAGCAAAAAAAGTTGCGAAAAATTTATATCGTCCGGTACCTCGTAGAAAATCGGAAAACTATATGAGATATTCATATTTTTCAATGTATAACCGAGATCGTCCGATATCTGATAATGCTGAGAAATGATGATCTCATCACTAGTTGACTTAACTTGTCTTCTTTGATTATATGCTCTTGTAGGCTATAATTTTTTTTTGTCTCTTTACGTCACGCGTGACTGTGTTTAAGTGATGCTATTAGAGGCTTGTTTTTCGGTCTCTTTTAAATCTTGTCTGAAGTTGACTTGAGAATGGAAAATGTTAATTTTGATGCTTAGAAGTCACCGCCTCTGAACGGGGGACCTTACCCTTCGCGTTAAGTCAATAATAAAGATAGGGATAAACAGAGAAGAGGTACAGATATATATTTGTATATGTGCATAAAGAGAGAGAGAGAGCGCAACGAAGACAAAGAGAGAAGGGAATAGGGAAATATAGAGTCGTTGCTGCGATTTTCGTTAAGAAAATTGAATCATTGTTTTTCAGTTTTGCCTACGTTTGCCTAATGCGCAAATGTTATGCGTATTGAATATTAAACAGGCAACGGGTATCGAAACGGCTTCCAAGTGTTCGTATCAATTACTCCTATGCCGCGTATATCATTCGAATTTTATATAAACGGTCTGATAAACTGAATATACTTTTGTAGGAACGGTTATAAATATTTGCAAGATAAGTATCAGTAAAAACAAAAATAAAAATAAAAAAAAAAAGGCGTTGAAATAACAAAATTGTAGGTAAAGGAAATTGGTCCGGTGTCAGCGAAGCAACAAAGTTTACATGTAAAGCGAAATGAGGACAACTTAATTGTAACCATAGCACATACACATAGCTTGCATACGAGTGATCCAAAAGCTACATTACAGCAAAACTGGAATCGCATCACAGACATTTGGATAGACTATATCGACTATTTGAGTTTGAGTAACTTCTATATTTAGTTTTCTGGTCTGCTCCGTAAACGCCCAGCTATCGTCTGTACAGGTTTACATAAGTAATGATGATATGATAACGTGGGATATAATAAACTATGTATGTAAATATATAACTAATATTGCTCTGTAACTTATTGTATAATGAAGTCTGGTTCATGCGCAAGAAAATATATTTATATATATATACATAGATAGATAGATATGTATATTGCTTTGGTTCTTATATACATATATATATATATATATATATATGTATGTAAAAGTGTGCGTCCACTTGAATGTATGTGCGTGTTTTTGTTTTTTTTTTTTTTTACTATTTCTATCCGCTTACATATGTTCACAGAAACCAAGCAACTGTCTGAGATGCCAAAACGCCCACCATTGACGTCGTTGCATTAGACAAACGTTATTTTAGAAACACCACACATACACATTCATACTCATAGATGCGGACACCTTTTCGCAAAATAAGTCGAAAACTGAAAAAATTGCGTTTGAAAAGTTTTTTTTTTTTTTTTTGTTTGTGTATGTCTGTGCGCGAGTGTACTTGTGATGTGTGCGCACACAATTCGATGGTGAACTTTTGTCAAGTTGAGTGGCTGACATTGAATTATTGTGTTGTGTGATTAGAGATGTGTGGTACACAACCGCTATTAGTACAACTACTGCTGCAACTACCATTTCTATTGCAATAGTTTCTAATAACTTTTTCTCTATGCTTTAGCATACATTTCAACGTCTATCTTTCTGTCTGTCTATTTTCTCACTTAGTTTGAATAAATTGGGAGCAACGAGTGTTGATTTGCCTTGCATTGTATCGAATATGGGAGTGGAGTATTGCACATGCATACACATATATGTATAAACACAGACACAAACCCATCCAGCAAGACCGTAATATATGTCAAGTTTGTAGCAAATATATTAAGTGTGTGTTTCTTGTTTGTGATGCGCTGTGTATTTAAAATTTTATACAATGTAACGCTATTAGCTGGGATGGGTCTTTTAACGATGCATGTGTACAGAATGATTGAAAAGAATTCCAATTATTACAAATTTTACAGTTTTTAGCCGACATAAAATTTAGGTGGAAAAGCTTTAAGATAAGTTTAAGATAATTATTGAGCTAGAAAAGTTGTACAGACTATGTGCTTGACATGAAACTTTGGACTTTTCCATAATGTATCCTGCCTCGATACTCAGCGCTGATTATAGAGTTACAGTTTCTATCGCAAGTTCAGTGTGCAAAAACACTTATCTATCGCTTTTTCAATTTACTCAGTTAATCCCAAATGCGATAAGCATTAAGTGGATTTTGATCTTGTGAAAACTTGATCGTGAATAGTTTTCAATTTACTTTGCTGGCTCGATGTTGGTTATATGTTGAAGATCATGTGTATTGTAGTGAAAGTAAGCAAAAATTTCATTGCCGTACAGGAAATGCCGTAAGTTTGTTGCTAATTTTATAGAAAATATAAAAAATAAAACAATTAGTTTTTTAATACCCTTCCGCTTTAGATGATAGGTTGACCTTGAACGTTTGTAAAGAGGAAATTTTTTTTGGCTGAGAATCCGCATTTATATAAGATTTAGCAATCGTTTGCACGCAATATCATAAATTCCCTCTATTCGTAATAAATACACACAGTTTTCTTAAATATTTTTTGCCGACGTTTATCGTACATGCTTTACATACTATTCGGCTGCTAATCTTTTTAGGGAAAGCTCATATTAGTTTTTCTTTTTTTTTTCAAATTCATTACTCTCCTCCTTGCAATAAATACTTATTATCGAGAAAAAATTTTACTGGTGGTAGTTTCTACCTTTCCTCATAAACCTACTTTCGTACTAGCTTTTGTTGTCCATTTATGTGAGAAGTAAGTTCGACTTAGGTGCCAAGGCCATCTTATGCCAGAAGAGATTAGTTGTTGACAGATAGATTTAAAAGCTTTTTGGAACGAATTTTTGTTAGCTTTGCTTCCTTAGAGAAGTTGACGTTGATCAATCGAAAGACAACAGAGGATTTTAGGAAATACCTCAACTAATCTTGATAGCGGCATATACATGCAAATTTCTGCAAGTGATGCCTTAGTAAGCTGACACATTTCATTACGGAAAGATGTTACGAGATTCAATTCAAGAATACTTTACGATTATGTGTCTATCTTTATATGGGAATTGGAAGGGGATTAAATTAAGCTGCCGTAATACGCCACGATTTTTATATGGAAATTTTGGAAAATTGCAATTTTTTTTTAATGTAACAAATCTTTCAAAATAAGGCGTTATATAAGAAGAGCACGAAAACGTGATTTGATCCGATCCGTTTTCAATAGACTTTGTTTTTAGTCCAAAACAGGATAGACGCGAAATATGGACAGACGTATAAGCAAATTTTACCTGATTCTAAATTGACCGGTATAATGGAAGGCAAAAAATATAACATTAATCCGCACAAACTTAACATGCCAGAAGCCATTTAGGGTATGAAAAGAAAAAACTTGAAAGAGAACACAGATAAAAGAGCAATAATACTAATAATAATAACGAAAATGATGGTAACAATAGGAAAAAGGAAAATAAGGAATACCGGAGTAACAATCGTTATAGTTATTCATAATTCCAAGATTTTTTTATGCATATATCAAATCCGTTGAAGATTTTATTTATTTATTTATTCCACTTATACAGAACTAACTAAACTCAACTAAAACAATTGACAGTCGAGTTCAAATGACTCTTAAAGTAAATCTTAAATTAATTATTATTACAACTTAGTATAAGTACAATAAAACAAATAAAATGGCAAAAAAAAAGAAAAAAAGCATGTACACAATTAGCACAGAGCCATACCCACAACCGGTACAGGACCAAGTTGCAAATGAACCCCTAAGCCATTGCAAACATGCATAAGTTTGGCAACCGATAATAGTTAACAACAATTAATTTTTGAATCATAGTGACTTTTTAGGGTTAAGAGCTAGTTTAAGTAAGACATTGGCATATCTCGTATACACGAGTGTCCGATAATGAAAAAAGGTGATAGACGTCACTTAGGTTCTTGCAAACAACTCTGAGCGGGTTAAACAGCTTATAATTATATTTACAATGATTAACCGTAACCAAGGTAAAGTGCCTAAAGAAGCGGTTAGGAACATTAAAACTTATTTGTCCAAGTAATGACGGCGAGTCAATAGCGCCTTTTATTACTTTGATTGCGAAGCAAACGCCAAGAACAAATCTACGTTTTTCAAGAGACGGTAAGGGCAAAAGAAGCAAACCTATTTTCTATTGAGGATTAATAATTAGAAAACTAAGAATTTATTTTCAAGATCTTGATCGGAGAATAACCAAAACAGTATCGCAGTGACTACGAGTCAAATTTTAACCCGTGCATTTCCAGAGCAACTCAGTTATCGTTAAACTCGGGCCTTCCCTCTTTTGAATTTTTCTTTCGTTTTAAAACACAAGCAGACAACAAATGTGTTGACTCTGGAAATTTTTATTTTCACTTATCATTTTAAATTTGTCTCAATTTCATTTGTTAATTTACAAGACATCATCCAAAAAATGTCCCGTCTGACACATGCTTGGCAATACTGTTGACAGAGCCATACGTTGGATGGTCCCTGTGACGTTACCTTTGTAATTTTCGGAAGAGTGGAAAAATATGAATTTCTTTTGTTGGTTAAACGTTCACAATCTGCGCGGACTTGAAAGATGTTGTGGCGACTCTTGTCTATCGAAACAATAAGTTTGTAGATGATTTTCGAACTTTAAACACAGTTGAATGAATATCGATGTTGTCATTGAACGCGCTGATCGTCCGAATTCGGCACTTGTTTCAGAAAAAATGCACCCAAAAATGCACCAAAGCGTTTCGGAAGATCGAAAAGTGAAGCTGTGTGAGAAGTGAGATAGCTGACATAGCAATCAGTGAAACCTGGTGAAGCAAATGGCTCCAAAACGTAATATCACTAAGTCAATTGGAACTTGTAAACCAATAATCGAAATATCATGGAATTTTAACACGTATCGTTCAAAGGTTACTACTATCCCGAAATAAAATGGATCTGTCAATAGTGCTATGATATATTTGTCAGAGTGTAGCCATATTCAGTAATGTGATAATTAGGCCAACTTAAAACATATGCATAGACATTCATGTGTAAAAAATAAGTGGTTTTCCTCTTCTACCTTTAGTGTAACTTACTCCAAACTATTTCATCGGGTATCAATAATAATTCTCGAAACTATAATTTAAAAGCATCAGCTTGCTGTTCCTTATTTCGTGTGTAGTACGTGATGGGTCATACCGCTTAGCCATGCCAATATAAAGAAAAACAAGAAGAGAAGAAGAAGAACATGCCGACAAAATGGCATGGTTTGCAAAGTGAAAACTGTCTATAAACCGCAGCGAAGCAAAATTTGCGGAAATTTCCATTCAAATTTAATCGGCAACAATGCCATCAAACACTGAGTGTTCGTTACTCATCCACTACTGTCTGTCTAATGCCGTTTAGTTCAGCAGCAACTTTTAGATGGTTACGGTTGGTTTCTGATTTTTTTGTGTTTGTAGCTTTTTGAGATATGGACATGAGCACGTGATAATGTTACGCGTTAATAAAGTTTTTTTTTTTTTTTTTTTTTTTTTGGGCGTCAATTTTAAAGGAAATTCATTTAGCACCTTGTTGAACATGAAGTGTACGAACGTTACTGGCTTCAGTTGTTAGTTTTTTTTTTTTCGTTTTTTCCACAAATGATACCTATACTCAACAAGGTTATAGAGGAAATTATCGAAACACTATATGTTCAATGCATCTCTCGATTATATGTTGAAACGGAGTTTAATTATCTCTTCATATGAATTTTTTCATTTAATTATCATAGCGGGATTTTTTTAATGTGATATAATGTTAAATTGCTTGGAGAGAGCAGTTATGAGCGTCTAGTATGTCTAACTATGCAAAAGGTGTACTTGGTGATCATAATGCACTATTAAATATAGGTTCACTTGGGGGTATTCTAAGTTTATCCAATGCATTGGCGACATCTTACACAGCATGTATATGCTCTTGTGGAAGATACTAAAAACGGAAACAAATTACTTATCTAATTATCTATTTATCAGCCTATTGCAACCGCGACTGAAAGAAACTTAACATTTTTTCTGATCCCTTGTCCCGGCTATGGATTGAAACTCAGGGTTATGGTTATGGTTACAAAATTGTAGAATTTGTTCAAAAATTCAAATATCAGCTTAAAAGATTCATAGGTTTACCGACAATTGCCAAACTATCATACAAAAATACGGAAAATATACAAAAGCATATACAAAAACGACTGGAGTAGGATGGATAGATAGGTCGGGTGAAAGTTTGCTTTATCTTACAATCTTAATATTATATGCAGTGTAGTTAGGAGGTAAATAGAAATACCTACATTCCAGCTAAGGCAAATACAGCTGTTTATACCCACTACTGATATTGTTCTGCTCATTTTGCTTTTTTTTCATAATGTTTGCAACACCCAAAAGGAAACTTCAGAGACTCTATAATGTATATATATTTTTGATTAGCGCGAAATTCTGAATTAATTAAGCCATGTCTGTCCGTCTGTGTATTTGTGTCTGTGTCCGTGTAGTATGTGTCGTTGGCACTCTCCTGGTCAGAAAAACAAATATATCGACTTTAAATTTGGTAGAAACATTGGAAGTTTTTGCAGAGCACTGTAGAGCAGAAGCCCGCAGTGGCGCGTATACTGAACGCAACTCCGTTTTTCGTAATAAAAATTTGTGGGTTTTTGCTATGGTGGATCCTTTTTTCCTAATAATACCAGCGATGTGGATATCAAATAAAAGGGCTTGCACAATAGAATGGGAGAAGCTATGTGTGTTAATTCCAATTTAATTGTGGCGGACGTCACGACATGGTAAACGAATTTTTTGTGAAAAAAAACCATCCATATAGGTATCATAAAAAAGGGCTTGCACAGTAGAATACGAAGAGCTAAGTGTGTTAATTCTAAATTAATTATGACGGACTTCATGATGGTGGAAGATTAATTTTTTTTACCACTACCTTCTGGTAAAGTAAAAGATGAAACATAAATATTTTAACCCGTTTATGACAATAAGTAAAAGCAAAGGGCACTAAAAATTTTATTGTTTGTGAGTATACGATATTCGACTCCAGCCGAATATAACTTTCTAACTTGTTGTTTTAATGGTTTTCAGGTAAAAAATCATTCATTGTAAACAAATCCTTTCACCTGAGTCGTTTGTTTTCTTTAAGTTAGTAGGAAAACTAAAATTTGAAAAATCATATTTTCGAGAATATTCTCTTTTTGCACAATTTTTTCTTACGTTTACATCCTTTTCGCTCTCGGATTCCAATATTTCATAAATATTCCATGAAGGTAGAGGAAGAGAAAAATCATTGGATTGAATTGGAATGTGAGTTTATTTTTTCCTATCATTTTCGTCAAAATGTATTTGGATATTAGCTAAAGCGAATCGAAAGTCTGCTCACAACTATCAAAAACCTATACACGCCTTGTAAATGAAGCATAGCGTCCAAAATTATTTGGCGCAATCACCTACAAAGCGTTATTAGAATGTAAAGAAAGCATGAACTAGCGTATATAATATGTACGATATATACTTACATCCCGTACGATATATCTTTCATATTTCCCGTTATTCTTTTTTTGTATAACGAATTACTCAGGGGATGTCGCTTATACGTGTAATAAATGTGATCTGCTAAAACTAAGTATTGAACCCGCATTCACTGACTTGATATTCGTGTTTCTTTAGCTACTTGGTCATCTGTTAGCTAAGGGAACGAGAGAGTGAATCTTCGCTCTATTTATTATTGTTTAAAGTTATATAATTGTAAAAACAAAGACATGAAGAGAAAACGACTTAGCTACTGTGGTAAAGAAGCACTTGCTTCTGTTCTGCATGATCATATTCAATTTGAACACAACGCAAAGCAATGCAGTTGCTGTTTATATATTTTGTAAATATCTTGAATACATATGTATATTATAAAAAACATTTTATTACACGTTCCCGCAAAGACGGTATACGCATATGTTACTCATACGTGGTGGAGGAAATTTATCAAGAATATGCAAATTTTACGGTTATGTTGTTTTTTTAACACTACTTCCCTTTTCCTGCGCAATTCTTTCCTTTATTTTTCGAACACTATTATATCCAGATGCCGGCATATTTACTTTATTACCCCACTTGTATACTTGATAATATCCATTAGCTAGCCTTTGTAATAAATATAGGAGAAGTTCTATTTAAAAATAATACATAAATCCCTTTTTTTATTATGATGCAATTGGTAAGCGCTTAGTGTTCATATTGCAATATATTTGGTGGTAATCTATATGTAATAAATCTGTCAAACTTTTTCTTTTTTTTTTTTTAAGAATCGTAATTTTATTATTATTGGTAAGAATAGGCAATAATAATCATCAATTTTTTTCCAATTACAAATTCATGATTTTTTTTTTTTTATCATTGGTTTAATTTTTGCTACAAAAAAAAAAAATTTCAGAACAATAACTTGAATCAAAATATTTAAGTTTACAAACAATTTTACTAATTACGAATGTTAAGTTAATCAAAAATATAAATAACTCGCTTATAACATGTAACGAAAATTGAATTGAATTTCGATGCTTCGACGATGGGTTTTAAAGATTTTACAAAAAAAAAAAAAAAAAACGAGTAAAAACATTACAGTATACTAAGAAATAAACCCGGTACTTCGTTTAATACAGTTATTCGAAATGAGATGTTATATGAGCAGTCGGCGAAAAAGTGATTCGATTCGAACCATTTTCAATAGCTTTCGTTTTCCATCCAAAACATGTCAGTGGATCAAATCTCATTAATATATCTTAAAAGTTGCGGATGGATAGACGGAGGGACAAGCTTAAATCGGTTCGGAAAGCGGTTCGCAATCGAACGTTATGACAAGTCTTTATGGGTATTGCGTACATCCACACATACCTCATATATATACCCTCCTACCATAAAATGTGTAGGATATCAAAATTCGATTCCATTTTTAAAATTAATTTATGAAGGAACAGATTTAGCACTAAAAACATAAAAAGGCGAATAGCTTTCTCTATGCCGTATTAACATGACTTACAGTAATTGTTTTACAACAATTTAGATATGATGGTCTATATATGCTTTTAATCAACGAACAATTAGAAATTAATTTAATTAAATTGATAATCACTTTGGCCAATGGCCAAACTTCAATCCATCAAATAATCCCTCAAAGTTATTATTATAAATGACTTTCTCATCGGACTTCCATTCCAAGAATTTGATTAACTTGGCTAAAGCTATCCGAAATGTTATAAGATTTCTTTGAAGACACATAGCGGAGAACATATTTTCTGCCCGTAACATTTGCACGTGATCTTTAAATGCGTCATGAAACGGTCCCTAAGATGGCCAATTCTTGAGATTATCGAACCATAGAGAAATTCGACACATAATCAACTTTTTCGCAGACATCATAACAATAAACTAAATAATATTTTTCTAACTATGCATCCCGCTAGTTTTTAATAGGAAATGCCTAGCTGGCGAAGAAACTTGTTTCACATATCCTTTGCAATTAGTCGTTCATTCAAATGATTAAAATGATTGCACTTTAGTGTTAGCATAACCGTAAAATAGTATTAAAGGAGCAAAAATAATGTTTTTATAAGCAATTTTAAAAAATTTGCAAATGCTATTGAATTGAAAGGTCCCACCCAGTCAAATAAAACAATTGCCCGCGACATAACCTCAAACGTGGTAAATGAAATTAGTGCGAGATTATAAAGAGACATTATAGCAGAGTAAAACTATTTAAGTGAAATGTATAAAAATGAATTGAAAAATTTTTAAGTAAAGGATCATCAGGTGCCTAGTGTATCTTACTTTCTTTCTTTTCCCTTAACTTATTTGAAGACACATAACAAAAAAACCAAAGCAATATCAACAGAGATGCCAAAATACATACAGGCGCTGATGTAACGACGTTTTAATGTATGGGCTGGTAAAAGGTGTTTTTCATTTTATATTCACATCGAATAGCTAGTCATTCTGAACATCATTCTTTCCCACCTTGTTTTTCTGCTTTCAATGGGTATTAATTTTTTTTGTAAATATAAGCGAATGTATTGAAGCCAGTAACTGACGAAAAATATGTTGACAACGCTTTTGAAAGACTTGTCATCATAACTTTTTTTTTTTGGTTGATTTTAATCTCAAGCGATGAAAAGCGTAAAAGTAATTGGGGCATTTTATAAAAGTGAATCAATTACTAAGAGACAAAGAATTTTTAAACAGCTTTAAAGATATTTTTATTAATTGAATATTAGCTTTAATAACAAGCACAGACTTTTCATTCGTAAAGAATGCAAGGATAACTGAAATATCTTACTATACTCTACTATTTCGATTACGTGAAAGTAATTTTGTTAAAGAATATATTTATTTTCAAATTCATAATTCTTTTAACAAAAAAAAAAATTAATGTAATAAAACTTCAATCAGCAAATAATCTGCGCATTTTCTTTGAATTTTTGCTTACTTCTTTTCTGATCACATTAATCATTCAAAAGCGATCAAAAACTCAGAGTTGCATTGTATTTCTCCCAATTATAAATGAAATGCTGAAAGAAGCTGCCTTGTCCCTCTTCTTTTCCAACGGAGAACTTTTGGATTTAGTGTTTGCCGCTTATAATAATGGCAATAATTTCGGTATGTATACAGATATATTAACTGCTAGTACGGACTTTTCCAAGGCAGTGAATTCAAAAGTCAAAACAAAACCCAAAGGCACCCAACTCATAATGGATGAAAATAGAAACAATGAAAAGAATTGCTAATGACCTTGAAAGTGCTAGACGCGAAGTCAACACCATGTTCAAGAACTTGGACTTAAGATAGCATCTTTCTTATTACTTACTACACCTAAAGGTTTACAATTTGTCAATGTATGGAGTGTTGTTTGTAAATAAATATTCAAGCAATGTTTGCCGTAATGCAATGAATATCCGAAATTCTCATCGATTTTAAAAGGCCTTAATTCAAACGACTTGAAGTAAAGTGGTTGGTTGAGATAAATATTCGAAAATCATTCACTTTTCATCCTCTATTCTATGGTTGGAATGAAAGAAGAAAGCAATCGACATACTTTTTCCCTTCATCACCTTTTATTTCTTTTATATATTATTAGGAAATATTCGATCCAATCAGGGGATATAAGCACAATATTTCTTAATATATTTTAGGGCGATTCTGTTACCAAATTTCCCATTCAAGAAAAATATCGATTTAAAGCTTTTCGCATTTATTTATCATGCAAAAATCGCAGATGAAAATTGCTCGAAAGCGTGTGCCCACGTGAATAGCCGCAAAGTATTAGTGATTTTACTCAGCTCTTCTTACTTAAATAGTCTTCGAATCATTTCCCATGCAACGCTTTATATTAAAAAGTTGTTTTAAAACGGTGGAATGGTCGCTATATGAATAACTGTTAACGGGTGGATCGTGACCGTTTACAAATCGATTGTATATAATCTTGATCATTATGAATGAAAAAGCCGATTTAATCATACGACGTCCATCTTTCTATTATAGCGTGGGCCTTAAATTTGAAATTTCATGAAGAAAGTAACCATCATCTTGACCTCTTTCTTTTCATGGCGGCATACTTAAGTTCAAAAACGTATCAAATCGATCTTTATGTTGTCGACAGTGAGTGCAACTTTAAAAACAATTGATCGTTTTGGGGATAATACTTTCTGTAATGTGTTGTTATGAACATGTGTACATGTCCAAGCTATGGCATGTTGCAATATCTTGAAGGCCAACAATATATTAACACATTATCGATCAGTGCCGTCATATAAACTATAATATGTTATAATAATGCCATGGAATGCTTGCGCAAACAACGTCTGTATGCAACATTTATCGTGCCTTATAATACATATTTGTTATAAAACATCTTGGAATTTCATCGATTTTTTAACAAAAAAAGAAAGGAAAAAGCAGAAATATTTTATTTAAAGTGCTGTGCATCGGTAGCAAACATTTTTCTCGTCTTATGAATTCCGCAACGAAGACAAATCTAAGCAAATTTTTTAAAAATGCAAGCCCTGTTGACACCAACAATCAAACACAATGCTGTTATATGAATGGAGCCGAACGTAATGTTTCTGAAAATTCACGTCATCAGTAGTTTTAGCATATAGTTCGCCAATTCCCTTGTAGCTGGTATCGTTCTCTAGTGACTGCCTCGCTCTGTTAAAATAACTCATAATAGAAATGGATATTGGGCTTTGCCATCTATGTTAATGGTTCATCGCGCTTTTATCATGTGTTTCTTCTGCGTTTCAGATATTGCATCTTGGCCATTTTCAATCACCTGTTACGGATCAGTAGCATTTTTCCTCGAATTAATGGAAAAAGCACAGAAAACTAATGTCCTCCCTAAATGACTTTCATTTTTTTTTTTTGGCAGTCAGCCTAATCACAGCTCAAAATATATATATATATATATGTAAATGTAAATGTATATATATATGTTGTTTACATCTCCCTGGCATAACTTACAAAGTAGGGCTTCAAAATAGTGCGTTGAAATGGAGAACTATCCAACAACACTAGTTACTGTCTTCTTTGCAAAATAGCGAGAGCTTACTAAACGATCCAATGGTTCCTTAATTTGAAGAGAATAAGTAAACTGATTAAACTATGTGTGTTAAATAGTTCGATCTTAACCGTATGTAACTTTGTGCCTATTTTAAAATTAATGTAAACAATGTCTGAACGCTTAGTAAAGACGTAAACCATTTCTTCAAACACTTATTACTATATCGAGAAGTCGGAGAAGGAAAAGAAAGCCAATAAACACAGCCAGAGTATAATCAGAGTCAATGAATGAAAAGAACGAATGGACTCTCCATCTTCTTTCTTGAAAAGAATCTATAAAAACTGGTTTTTTTTATAAAAATGAAAAAAAGTTATTCTCTCAGTACATCGATTACGTTTAAAAGGAATCTTCAATGTAACACTGAAACGAATTAAAAACCACATATAGAAGTGACCGCACGATTTTTCAAAGAGATTATTGATTGTTAGAAAGAGGAACAGTTTTTTAAAAGAAATTTTAAAATTGTTGGTAGTTTTTCTTTCTTTTTCTTGCTGCGATATATCTCGAGTGTCGTATGTCAATACAGCCGATCAAAATAGATACCAAACTCTTGAAAAAACCGTATAAATTTTTTGAAAAAATCGTGTAAAAACAGCACTAATGAAATCCATACTATATATTTATAAAACAAAATCGATTCATTTTTATTACAAAAAACAAATTAAAATTAGTGCACAGTGAAAATTCAGTCCATAAGTACATACAACATGCAAAAATTTGACTTGAAATTACGAATAAAAATCACTTTTGCAACTACTTATCGCTGCTCGATCAACGGCGTGCACGTTCATTACGAACTGGATCAGTAGATATGTCGGATATGTCTGGCACAGCTGCCGCATTTGATTCAAAGGAAGAATTTCGTTCGTTATTAACGGGCAAGTAGCAGTAGAGCAAGTCACTAACACATGGGTGGGCATAAACCGGCTGACTTCTGTAAAATTCTATCAAAACTAGAATTAAAAAAATTTTTTTTTGTTTTTCAGATTCGTGCTAGAACCAAAAGTTCGTCTAAGAAAATTGCATTTGCTTCCATTGGTGAAACGTGTTATTTTAAAAATATGTAAAACAAGATCGTATAAAAAAATGTGATGTAAAATCATCGTATCGGCGACCTAATGTTTTTAATCAATGTAAATAATCATTTTGATTTATCCATATATCCGTCTATGTGTCTTTTCATATCTGAATAATTCATCTATAATGCTGGATATGTAACCTTTTCTTCGTTTAAAAGACATTTGTCGGATTTAAAAGTAAGTCAGTCCGGTCAGTACTTAAGTTTTTTTACATGAAATAAAATTTCGAATAATAATAAACCCACAGCTTTGAACTGTTTATGGACCGCATCGCTTAAATTACGGCATTAGGTCTGCTTTCGAGGATATACTATAATAAGTGTTTTATACTCTTCGCGCAATTTATGTTATAAAAGTCGTTGTACTATGTGAATGACTGTTGTCTGCATAAGTACTGGTTCTTTAAATGAATGTACAGGCAAGAAACACATGTTCACATGTTCTGTTTTTATGGTAGGCGTTAATTTTTTAAAACATACAATATGACATTAATAACGCTTTTACACATATGTCAAGCAATATATTTTTCTTACACAAAAAATTCGAATAATTGGAGAGTGTCAAAGATATTCGGTTTAAGCTGAGTATAGTTTCTGTCTTGGTTGATGTTTTAATAGTTATCAAATTGATCGAATACACAAACCTTTTACATTCGGAGGATCTCTAACTAACTTTTGAATTGAAAGTAAAGCCAAGAGAGAGGGAGAGAGAAAGAGAAAGAGAGAGAGAGAGAGAGAGAGAGAGACAGAGAGAGACAGAGAGCGAGAGACTGAGAGCTTTTTCTTTATGTCAGCGAAGAGATCTTTTTCCTCTTACTTTTCACAAAAAGCAAAAAAAAAAAAAAAACAACAACAAAGAAAAAAATTAAACCGTAAAGAAACTTAAGCTTATCTAACCAAACTGGCTTTTTAGAGTAAGCAATAAAAAGTTGTGCGCTCAATACGTTCTCTGTTCCGTTGCTGGACATAAGCCAACTTTATATGAAAACATTCAAGTCAGTATTAAAACGAAACCATATATACTTACACTACACGTGATGTGAGCGGAAGATTTAAAAAACAAAAATTCATTTCTTAAAAAACGTAGTAGTGTGTGTACGAAAAATAAATATATACATATACATATATATATATATATATATATATGTATATATATATCGGATATAGGAAATCTCTGATTTAATATAAATATTGCTCCAAAAAAAAAAAAAAAAAAAAAAAGAAATGAACAAAGTTTTTTTTGAGTTTACGTAAACAAATGAAAATAACATAATTATTACATATATATGTTTGCGAAATAATTGTTGTTTTTGATGCTGTTTCATCGCGTAAAGTTGTTTACATGTTTTAATGAGTTAAATGATATTTTTTTATGTTACTTTTTAACGATTTTTTGTCCGCAAAGCTTTAAATTGTTTCAACAGTGGAGAGTCTTTATCGTGGTTATTTTTAGATAAATTACGTGAGTGTTTTGAGAATTTAATATATATATATATATATATATATATATACATGCACATACGTAATGCATATCTGTGCCCATACATACATATATATGCATTGTTTATGTACAAATAGGTGAAATTAATAATAATAAAACTATAACAACAAAAAAGAAAAAAACTAAAATATTTAATTTTTTATAAAATTAAAATAATTAAGTAAACGTACACCAATTATGTACAGTAATGAATTAAAAAGAAGTAAAATAAAGAAAAAGGAAACACGTTTCGGGATTAGGGCGAATTTCGGATGCCCACCATTTAATGGTGCAAACTAAGCCCTGCATTCATACACCATTTTTGCGGGTTGCGACCTAAATCGTAAATGCTTGTAAAAGTTTCGTAACAATGAGTCGCGATTTAAGTCGCTTTAGGGTGAACCTCGTCATGGACCAGAGTATATTTATTGAATGCAGCAAATAAAACTAATGCATAAAAGTAAACATCGAAGGGAGTGTAAACTGAGTGATCAATTTGGCTATATATATGTGTCTGTTTACGTGCCGTGCTGTCTGCCCTTCGTCCCTTGAAAGCACAATTATTATATCGAAATTTTGGCAAAATATTAAATATAAATAAAATCCCTCTCTCTCAGGTGTTTGTTCATCCGGGCTTATCAAGAAATCCATTGTTTGACTATATTTTGTATACTTTTGCTATCTAATTTTCTAAAAATGTAATTTTACAGATCTATGTTCCGTATTTTAACGTTATACTTAAATATCTTTAATGGATGTTAAGAAATAGAACTCAGTTTATTTATGACAATTGAATGGAAGGTTATGCGTAGAGCAATTTACTCGATATATCCGCAAATTCTTATGTGTCGTCTTGGTTTTAAACAACACTCCTTGCAAATTATTGGCGAAAGTAAGATCCATACTTACTTCCTTCATTCTATTTTTATATGTTATTATGATCATTGTTAACTTTTTTTCGATAAGTGGATAAGAATGTAACATAAGGACGTTGTAAGAAAAATGTGAAATTGAATTTGATTTCGTACATAATGATCAGATATTAATGAATAGATGGTCAGACGGACAGACAGACAAATATATGTGGCTAAATCGATATTGCTATTCAGGCTGAATACATGCTTATATGCTGCTAGAGGGTCTTAGATTTATATTTAAATGTTTTATAATAGTCTTTTAAATCCGATTTATGCTCCCTTGCTTGCTTAACATTAAAAATGATTAAAGATTCGATTTTTTTTAAAATTATTTTTCCCGTTTTCGCCACTGTAAACGCACTTGAAAATAGATCACGTCCGTGTTTTATATTTTTTTAGAAAACCAACTAAAACTTGATTGAAAATATAAACATTGAAAGGTTTTTCATATAGTTATAGCAACTCATGCCTTTATGATGGTTTTCCGTATACCTATTAGAGCTTATAAGGTCGTCAATAGCTTGATTCGTTTTATATTAAAAATCTTTTTAACTATCATCGTTTTGCTTTTGCAATACTTTGCCTTCACCGTGTCCACTTTTCATTGAATACGAAGGGAACTTTATTTGATCCTATAGCTTAAGTTATTTTCCGAATACCTATGTGACTACACTATACTATAGACATACGAATGGAAGCTACTATTGTATTACTTAACAATGGAAATTTAAACATCTTATCGATTCAATATTGGAGATTATTTTATTTAAACCTTCAGTCAAACCTTTTGATTTGTCTGGATTTGAATTAATTTCCATGATATTAGCTGTAGATTTGTTAAGTTTTATTGTTAAAACTTGTATCAGATATTTATGGCAGGAATATGAAGTTGAAGGTAATCGAGTGCATTTACTTCATCGTTATCTCTTATCAATTCATATTAAAGTTTTTCATTCTCTTATGCCTCTTAATGGGACATTGAAAACTCTTACAGCTATCATTCAACATTGTATATATATTTATATATATATTTATATATATATATTTATTCCTTACTGCAAAAAAAAGAGTAAAAGTGGTGAGAGATTGATAGACTGACTGATTAAGCTATAACTTATGTTCGTTATGTTTTAAGAAAAAAAAAAAAAAAAAGAAAGCCAACTGAAGGACGAACGCGAATTGACTAAGTATTAAGATATACTTGGATTTTTACGCTGATTAAAAATTTTTGAATCTTTCCATGCGTATCATTGACTGCTTGAATCCAAAGGATAATATTAACGTGTTTTGTTCGATCAATGATATCTGTATATAACAAAAATTGTTAATGAAATGCATTGCTTGCGGTTTTTATAACAAAATATATGTATATATGTATATATATGTTAAATTATAATATTTAAACAGCCAAATAAATGAAAAATAATGAAATAAAAAATATTCTAATAAAGCTGTACATGTGTGTGTTTGAAGGTGAAATATTTTAATAAACAAAATACATATCAGGTGAGTTTTTAATAAAATGATAATTAAATTAAATAATTCTTCTTCTTATTCTTTTTTTCTTTTTTGTTTGCTTCTGTTATTCTCTTTTACCATTTATACTCTTTTTTATTTTTCATATTTTTTGTTTGTAAATATAATCAAAATGACTGGTTTGCTTAAACTCTGTAGAAGAGATCTTCACGCAATTTTTTTTTAATTTTATTTTTATTATTTCATTTTGAAATTATTATTTTTACATTTTGTTTTTCTCACAACCCGTCATCTTATATAAGCTTATGACGACTTTGTGTCTCAAGTGCAAATTCTTTCACAGAGACTTCATGAAGACATGCGTACAGTAATGGGTAAAAGATGTGATGTAATGTTTTACTAGTTATATCATCAACTTGTTTCTTTTTCGTTTTTCGCTATTGGATTCTTGCAGAATATCGGTCGTTTTTTATTTGGTCATCTCAAGGCTGTTTGTGTAATAATCAAATCATATTTCATATCACACCTGTTTCTCCTGCGTTTTAGATTATCGAAGAAAAACGTCTTTACATATTATGCACATAATGTTCCCTATAAGTGTAATATGGTAACGATGCGAAAGATGTTGGTGCCCTTTACCGACTCAACATTCGCGGTGGATACGACTAAAGTAAAGGCTACCACACATTGAACTCTTTGAGCCGACGAACACTGCCTTGATAGTCGCGATCCTTGCCTATCGGTCTACCATCTCAAAACGATTCTCGCTGACAAGTTACTACCGAATGTCTCACCTAATGACCACTAGCTCCTTCAATCCATTGACAGATGTCTTTTAAAAGTATTTAGATGGATTTGAAAGCATAGTTTCCTTGAGACGATCGTTGAGTACATATGAGGGTTGCTTGAAAGCTTTCAATGTTTCTTCTGAAAAATTACAAGTTTAGAATGAAGTTAGTTGAGTTGATTAGGAATTCGACTATTGGAATTTCCATATATTTTCTTACTGTTTTCTGTATCATCATTTCGTAATGTGTAAAGTGTGAAATGTGAAATTCCGTCTTTGGCGGATGTAACAAAGAACGCTCTTTCGAGAAAAGTAAATGAAGAAAAATATTTGAACTTGAAGGTGTATTTTTGTGGTGCTGAGCAAAAATAAAAAAAACAATGCCTATAGGAGTTGTCAAAACTTTAAACTCCGTTTATCCCGGAACACAATATTTGAAAATGACGCATAGGCGAACTTAAACTTAATTTGATTTATTCGAGTATTTTACACGATCCATAAAATAAAACACTTTAGGAAAATATATAAGAGGTTTTCGATAAGGTAATCGAAAATGAGTTTTCCATTCAAACACTTGTCAATCGCACAAATATCGATATTTCTAAAAACACCCTACGTATTTCTCCGGTTAAACCAATGTATTTACAAATGATTTTTTCTTGTTTTTTTGTTTTTTTTTAACTGAAATTTGGATCATTTACATTATATGGTCTGCTGAGCTGAAGACATCTTTAGAGAATAGCTGCAAAGCTGGTAGTTTTTGCATTTTTACCGCCCAAACGGATGCCTACCAATTTCCTCGCATTAATATTCTGTTTTCTATATGGGATGTTACATCCTCTTAAGTGAATAATTGAATATCCGATGGACAGATTCAATTTAGCGTATACCGAAGATATGTGAAATCGAGTAAGCAATGAAAATGATAAGATTCGATCTGTGATCATTTTGTGGACACTTGTTGTTATGTTCAAAAAAAAAAAAAAAAAAAAATTCTGTCATCAAGACAGCATAGTGATATGCATTTGATGAAAAACAAGTTATGAATATGTTGATATGTTGACGTTTTACTTATTTACAATTGGAATACTAGCTTCGTTGCGAATCATTAGGAGATTCCGCAAAGATTTGAGCTTCACGCGCATTTTTTTCCAAACTCGTATGCATTCTTAGAGTCAATATATTTTTTACTACATCTGGTGTGTCTTTCCAAAAATTACTTAACAATCATAAATGTTCGCTTTTTTTTTTTTTTTTTTTTTTTTGGGGGGCACGGCTTCTGGTGGGGTCCAGCGTT
>CCAG010009845.1:0-48058 GCA_001077435.1 Glossina morsitans morsitans
CGGTTCCGGGTTTTCCGGTGAACCCCCCTTCCCATTTTTTTTTTTTTTTTTTTTTTTTTTTTTTGGTGGGCAAAGTTTCGTTGAGGCTTGCACTGATTTTCATACAAATTACGTTCAGCTGTAATAAAAGATGTCTGAATAGCAGTTTCTTTTTTTTCAGATCACTGTAGATGTATATACGGGGGTATACTAGATTTTATCTTGATTTTGCTTTTCCAAATACGCAAGACAGTCATTTAAAGTGCCTTGAACAATATTTAAAGAAGGCGTTTGTTAAAAGTTCTATTAGCTCACAAAAGTATCTACCTATGCACAGATTAGAGTGGTATATATATATATATATATATTTATATATACATTTGCTTATACATGTATAGTTTGCATATATATATATATATATATATAAATGTATATATATATGTAATTTTCTCTAAAGTAAAGAAACAGATTGAAAAGTAATATTTTTTCTTTTTCGTTTTTGTATCGAAGGCTGAGAATGTATTAAGTAAAAATTGCCAGGCTTGTGTGTGAATTATAATATAATTTTACGGCATTTATCTTTTGAGGGAGACTTGTATTAAATCGTCCGCATATGCTTCCGGAAATGCAGAGGGTCAAGGTTCAACAGCGTAATCTATCCGGATCTCAAGATGTATCTAAAAGCTCTTGCGTATTTTATTGAGCTTTCTTGCGTTGTTTTGGAAAAAGTTTCTTTTTTTGCGAATTTTTGCGAATTTCTGCACCGCCCTTATGCAAGTACGTATATACATGTGTAGGCATGTGAGAAGACATTTGTTTCAGTTGAATAAGCGTTTTATTTGTGTTTATTTCTTAACTTTGTTTTGACTTTGGCTTGATTTTTGTCTTTATTTGTTGCTGGTTTTCCTTCTCTCCCCCTCTCTATCACTCTTATTGCCTATCTCTCTCTCTCTCTCTCTCCATCTATTTATCTCTATCTCTTTCTATCTCTCAACTCACACTCTTTCTCCTTCTTTCTCGCTATCTTTCTTCATTTCATTTTCCATTCATTTGCGTTTTCAGCCCCGTTCGCCATTAGCCAAATATGTATCAGCAGTTTTGCATCAAGTTTATTATATCATCTATGAATATACTACACGAGGCTGTGTGTGATCTAATCTCGCCTTAACAATATTGTAAAGCGGGTTTTGTTGTTACTTTTTTTTTGTCGTTAATTTTTTTCATTTTTTTTTTGGTTAATTTTTTTTTTTTTGTTTTTGCATATGTATCCAACACAAGTTTTAACTTAAGTTATATGTAAGCGTTTTAGTCTTTCGTTTACTAATTTATTTTATTTGTTGTTGCTGTTGCTGTCGTTGTTGTGTTTTTCTTTTAATAAGTGTACGTATACGTAGTTGGTTAATAATGTATTGACTTTTAGGTAATAAATGTATAACATATATGTATATATATATGTATATATACGCATGTATATTGCTTTTTCTGCTATTAGTACTTTGCTTTTTTCGGTGAGTTAGTGTTTATCTTTAATTTTGTCTGTACGGTATGTCCAGTTATGGTTATTTCAGATTTACTACAAATATATACTTTACTATAAATATACGTTCGTTGTCTTTGATTTTTCAGCAAAATAAATTGCCGTTGATTGTAGCTTTTAGTGGTATTACCTAAAACTGGAATATCTTAGGCAAATTGGCGTGAATTGGTAATTAAACGAGGAAATATCTTTTTTAGGATAATTGTTTGTAATTTTCTTCTTCTTTTTTTTTTTTTTTGGTTTTCTCTATGCAATAAATATTCAACTTTTACTGAAAAAATAAGTTTTTCAAAAAAGAAAAAGAATTTTGTTTTAGTTGTTGTTAATATTAAATCAATGAAATTAACTGCGATTGTAATTTTCGAGATGCGTTTATTCATATTTTAGTTGTACTTAAACTGAAATTGCGCAACAAACCTACAAAAGGTGGAGAACTATGGAAGATAAATATTCACGCAGTTTGTCATTACATTTTATTGTAATATTGTTATATTGTAATATTGAAAAAAGGCGGTCTGGAGTATATTTTTTTATTTTCATTTCTATTATGGTTTCAAGTTAATTGAAGAATGAGAAGCAATCTGCGCATTTGGCCGTAGGTTTTTAATTGCATTTTTAGGATTGTGGTTTAGCAAGACTAAAAGAATAGAAATTGTATGATGAAAAAAGAGAAAGTGCGCAAGTATTTCATAAAAACTATTTTTGCTTTACTTTTTGCTCATTTTTGTTGTATCCTTAACCTATAAACATTGGATAGTAAGGAAGCTTTTTTGTCCTTTATTATTATTTCAATTTCGCACCATTTTTAAACAACGACGACCATTTCATAGACATTTCACATGTTTATGAAAGCTAGGATATTTTTAGATCCGATAGATCGGATATGGAAAATCCCAAGAGATTGTTTAATTTGTATGAAATAATGAGAAAATGAATAGATGTGTGTTGAAGCGCATCCTTCACATCTAGTGCGCTCAAAACCCAATAGAAAAAGCCTGCAATCATAGTGTAGTACGTTTTCTTAGCTGGCGTTTTCTTAGTAAACGCACTATGCTTTTTTTCACCATCTAGTATCTAGTCGGATCTTTGCCGCGTGTGTGAGTTGCAGCGTCAAATATTCAGTTGAAACGAAATTAATGCTATGTGGGCCTCGTATAACATGGTATTTGTAACATGGTACTTGTAAAAGACAGTTCCAATATAACACGGTAGAAATTTGCGTCAATAATAAAACGGTTCTAACATTACATCATTTCAAAAACTTGTATATGTATGCAACTGCGTCAGGGAACTTTTGTAATGATGGACAAATAAATTGTGAAAGTTTATGGGAAAAAAAAATTAGCTGCAATTCTTTACTTTCTTAACTTACTTTCTATATCCTATGCCAATTGTGGTGCAAGGGCATATTAAGTTTGTGCGTTTGTACGCAATATCAAGAAGGACGCGAGCTAGACGTACCTTTTATTATATCGATCGATGCAGTATCACTTGCATGTTTGTCCGACTGTCCATTTATCCGTCTGTCTGTCTCGTTTTCCTGCATTCAAATTGACAAGGCCGTAATTAATGAAATATTTAAATGAAACTTGCTACGCTGACGTGTTTCGGCTCAAGGACGAACGCTATGGAAAATGGTTCGTATTGAGTAACTTTTTCAAGCACTGCCCATATAACGCCTTATTTTGAATAGTCGTCATATGATTAATTCTAGCATGATGTAGGGTATTCAATAGTAGATCATGGCTCACTATAGTGTGTTTAGTGGTTCATTTATGTGTACATTTCGAACGAAATTTCATAATAAAACTTTCATCACAAAATATCTTCAGTTTTGATATCTTCAGACTTGATTTCGATACAAGGCGGTATCAGATCTGCGACAATTATGATGCGATCCCGATCCAACGTGAATAAATTTTTGATACAAGACTCATTGCCTTGATTTACATCAGATCTAAAATGAAATTAATTTATTTATTCTATATGATATCATAACTTATGTAAATCAGCTTATGTAAAAAAGCTTTCTATAACACGGTTTCGATACAGCAGGCTACTTATTGACCGTGTTATACGAGGGACGTCTGCAGAGCTCTCTACAAAAAAAAATTGGTAATGTTTTGCTTTTAGCTAATATTCCTGTTATAGATAGATCACTATGATATTTCGGTATGATGGACCTCTACAGTACGGTTTTCATAATTTCTGCATTTAAGAACATAAGCAGTATGTACTGTAACAAAATTAGAAGAGGAAAAAACAAATTTCAAAGGTTTTAAGAGAAAGTAAAGAGCAATTTGCATTTCACTTTTCCCTTGAAGCAAAATCAAGCCCTCTTTTCTTTTTTTTTTTTTGTATATAACTTTCTCAATTAAAAAAAAAAAAAAAAAAACAGAAGAAGCAAAACATTGGAACAAATTATTATAAAAATGCATTTCCTTTTCCGATGAAATAAAATTTCCGTGTTGTAGAAATTGCCTTCTCTCAAATATGCATATAAAAACCAAGATAACAAAAGATCATAAAATACCAGGAAAAAAAAAAAGATAAAAATTTAAAGCCAAAATACGACCACAGCAACCAATATTTCGGTTAAATTAAATACGAATTTTTATTATTTCCATTATTTAACTTTTAAGATCTAAGCGGTTTCCTAGGGGTGTGCCTTTTTATATTTTAGTTTTTACTCGCTTATATAAAATAAGTTTCAAGTATTCCCTCTTGTATGCAATAGAAACTTTTTCAAGCACGTACTTTTCGATCTTTCATTTGAAGCGTACTTTTCCTTTCGCTTTTTTATCGTTTTATTAAAACACTTCCAAGTAAAATTTTATATAAAGCTACAATTTAAATATTGAAATATTGAAGATGTAGTCGATGGTCGGGAACTTTTAGATTAAAATCATCGTTAGAATAATTCCATTGGGAATAGGATTTAACCAACATACCTTACAGAGATTAGAATTGACAGATCTATTTACAACAATGATGAGTTCACGTTGCACTAGAACACCGTATACAAGTTATAGTACAGCTAACGGTGTACACTCGGTCTTTTTTATGCGTTTATGTGGCTCCTACTTGCTGCACAAAAACAGGATTGAGTGCGCGAGTGAACTATAAATTAAAATGTATTTTTTTATGCGAAGAATTGAGACCGCATAAATGCGCGCGCAAAAAAAAACGTACATAAAGAGATTTGAGTGAGACTTGAGTGTAATGGAAATTCACGTGGTAAGCAACAGTGAGTTGAATCCAAATACCGAACTTGTAGTATAGTAGAAAAAGGAAGATGGCAACGCTCTGATCGAGACTATGAGTAAATAGTTAAGCAAAAACAATTCATTTATATTGGAAGCTTATTATAGATAATTGTCTGTTAGGCTCAATATATTTGAACCTGGTGATGCAATTACGTAGATACGACAAAAGTGTCCGTTAAGAGTTAAAACTGTTCGATAAGTAAAAAGTGTTAAATAACGCAGAAAAGGAAGCTGTTCGTATTCTATAGCTCATTCGCAAAATCCGGCCCATCAATATTGATCGAGTTCGTTTCGGAGCTGTCAGAATTGCAAACCAATAAAACATCTGTTTCCTTAATTCGTTGTCTTGAAGTCGATTTTTTCGATTTTTACTACAATTAAGAATTTAACAAAAAAAAAAAAAAAAATATCAGTGTGAAGCTTTTCCTCTTCAATACGATATCACAAATGTTAGAAATGCTTGATAAATCGATATAAATGTTGAGTCTAAAAAAGATAATAGTCTAAGCACCATGTTTTCCCAATTCTATTGCGTATGAGACTTTCGATATCGAAGCGCTGAAATATATATATATATATATATATATATATATATATATATACGTTACGTTCTCTCTCATTATTCAGCATTTTCGGTTATATACGGTATTATTAATTAGTTACCACATATCGTAAACTTTTTCAATACATAGATACGAGAGCTTACTGAAAAGTCTCCGACCTAAATGAGAACAAAAAAAGTTCCATTTTGCAAAATTTATTTACTGGCATTGTTCCCTTCACAAATGATGTAATCAATGCAAAAGTTGGTGAGACATTTCGGTTTTCATAGAAAGATTTGCAATGACTTTACCAGCGCACCCATACACAGCGTCCAATTCACCTTTCATTTCGGTAGGCATATTGCTTCTCCAAATACTTAACAATAGTCCGAGTGAGTCAAATGGATGTCACACTGGGCATGCAAAATGATTGCAGTTTTGATAAGTACTCGTCAATGCATGCGCAAATATATTTTCCACCTTTGGACACAAGTGTTGTCAAATTCATTTTCAGATCGGGAACCTTTCAGACAACTTGATTATATACATACCTATATTTAGTGACTGTAACTAGTTTGAAGTACGGTTTCAGTCAATCTTCAACTATTACAACCGGTTCACCCATTGGCAAGCTGGTACTGTTGCTTCTCTTCTTTGTTCTTCTTTTCTTTTTGCGGGAGATCATTCAAATTTTGATTGTTAATTAAGGAATATTTCTTTAATTTTCATTATTTATAGTAAGTTTTACAGTAAGTACAACATACGGCGTAGTACAAAGAACTAAAAATCGAGGTTATGGAATACTGATTGAACGATTTCAAAGCGAACTTAACAAAGAACTCCAATCGAGGCATGTTTACTTGCTTTGCCGTTTTTTTTGTTTTTGTAGTACTTGGATGCATACATAAGAATCGATATTCGACTGGAAGGTAAGGTGAAGAGCCTCCACTACATGTAGATCGCATATCGTACCACATGGGTGATATCGTATCATATATCGTATTGCAATCGCACTTTTCGTAAGATTTTTTACCACTTCGATCGAACGGACAACTTTAAGTTCTAAACTAATAGCTCTGCATATTTGAAGCCAAAAATTAGGAAAAAGAAAAAACGATTAATATTTTTTGTTATTTTCGGCAGGTAAATCTATAGACAGATTTAACTGTGTTCCAAATTTAACCGAATGCCGGTAATACGAAAAAATGGAAATAAAAGCTGTCTTCCTCAACAAGTTTCCGGGCTGATAATCGTGACATCGTGACAAAGTTTTAAGAAAACCCAGCAAACTAACTCCTTAAGAAGGTAATAAAACAATGGCTTAGTAAAGAATCGAGAACTTAATGCCAAAAACATAGAAGAGGAGAGTAAAACTACAATGACCGCGCAATTTTGTTGACTTTTAAATAAATAACATTCTCAATTTCTTTTAAAATCATTGCAAAATAATTATAAAAATATTTTTAATTAAAAATTTTTCAATTATTGTTTTAGGTTTTTGTTTTTCTTGATCAAACAAAGAACATTCTTTTCAATCAAAAATCTTTTTATTCGTTGTTTTATGCGTACGTTCAACGCAAGGCTTGTCTGTGTGTATGCATGAACTCTTCCATACTTGAAATTCTATAGAGCATGTAAAGTATTGGAATTTTCCTCCAAATGTAATCTGACGCTTGATAAAGAATTATTTCTGCTGGCAGCGTAAAACCACAATACCCGAACCGTTCAAGTTGCCAAAAATGTAAATTAAATATGTGTCAGCAACATTTATACATATTTTCATCAATATGGTAAGCAACTACAAGAACATGTATGTATATAATAGTATGCATAAATATGTATTAATATTTTATTATTCGATGTAAAAGGCTTTTTTTAATTTATTCTGAACACAAGCGGTACCTTAACCAAATATGTAATTGTATTGTATGCGTTAAGAACATTATGCGTTGAGATTTACTGGTATTTACAGGGTGTCAGAAGCATTTAAAACCAATTATTAAGATTGATTAATCAAAACGATATGATGAGTACGTTAGACAGCAGACAGTCAACTCAAAACGCTGCGCGATAGAATACACAGAAGTACACATAAGTAAGACTATGGTCGTATGCAGCGTTAACTGTATTACTAATTAATGAACGTCGCTGTTCGTTCGTTTCTCGAATCGTAACTTTAACAACAAAGCCAACAAAATTTACAACATTCCTATAAATTTATGAAAAAGAAAAAAAAAAAACTTTATATGTAGAAAGAATTTAAGTTTTTCTTGAGCTTAAGTGTTGGTTGAATGCGTGCCAAAGAATAAGCAAATCAAACTATAAAGCAGAGTTTCTTAAATTATTTTCATTATACTATAAAGTTACTGTTGGATAATCCGAGAAGATTCGTTTAAGCGAATGTGTGAGTTGTAATTTAAAATGTTTGTCGAAAATTCGGTTGTGTTTGTCGCAAAATTTCAAATTTCAAATTTTGTTTTGTAACTTACAGTTTCGTTACAATAGATTGCTTAATAAAGTCTTTATCATCTTAACAATCGATTATATAAAGACTTGGAAGTAAAACTTAGAAATCGTTACGAACATTGATACTAGATAAGATGAAACTTTCATTATCACTCTTCTGATTGTCATCGGTCAAGCTATTTAACACTTAATCTCTGATCATCATTAGCCAAGGCATATATTAGTCAATGCCTTTCACTACTAGCACAAGTTTACAATACATTTGGGAATGTATGGCATGCGATTGCGCATTAGGTTTTTCTTTACGCTGTTTAATTAATAGTTTCAAAGCGGTTATATGCGACCTTAAACATTTTTATTATTTCCTCAATTAAAAGAATAGGGTAAAAAAAAAAAAAATAACTCTCAGCAGAATATAGTTTACTTCATAGAAGAATGCTTAACGATTTCTATTTCGTTACAAACAATTTTCGTCGATTACCTGAAAACAGCTTCAAGCTTCAACAAGTATAACGTAAAGTGTTTGTCACCCGCATGCGTACATTTAATTAACGGAGGATATATTTTGCAAAAACGAACATAATTTAAATATTTTTCTTTATCCGTGCTCGAAGAACGACGGGGGTATATTCGTTTTATCAAAATTTTTGCAATGCCTAGAAGGAAGCTTCAGTGACTTCTAAAAAAAGAAAAATGTTATTCTCACTGAATGTATTAAGTTCTTACAACTCTTAGTAACACATCGTAAAATGAACCAAAAGACTTCCAGCTCTTGCCTATAAAAGGGTGTAATAAATTCAAATCACTGGCAATACTTTCACGTACAATTGCAGCAACTGGATCGTATATACGCATGTTGGGCGGGTGCGGCTGATTTTTTTCCATTTTCAGAATAAAAGGGGCGATTTGTATGCTGCATGTGTTGTACTCTATGAGTAACAAGCAAAAGACACGGAAAGCGAAGGTGTTCAGAGTTTTCATTGTGTAGGCGTATGGGCATTGTAGGCGTGTCCTTTGAAAAATTTGAATCATTTTCAAATTCTTTTGAACGTTTGCAGATGATACTTCCATTTTTGCGAACAGAAGAATGCTTAGCCCAGATACTTTATATTTGCGCAGACGAACAGATGGAATGATGAACGCATGGACAGGTTTAAGTATATTTCGAATTTGAAACTGGCCAAGAATTTACGTACTTTATAGAGTCTTTGAAGTTTTCTTCTGTGTATTATAAAGATTTTGAAAAAAAAACAAGTGGGGAGAATCTTTTATACCCATCACCGTTATCCTAAAAAAGACTAAGGAAGGAAGAAAAAGAAAAGAAAAGGAAGTAAGTTTTCATACTCTGTAATATTGGGTGGGCTCGGCTCATTGATTCGATTTTCAGAATAACGGTGAAAATTAATATCGTGTCTCTGTTATAGATTACGGGAAGCGAGCATAAAACGCAGAAAGCAAAGGCATTCTACTTTTTGTCGCACAAGCGTGTGGGTGTTGTAGACGTGACCTTTGACTGGTTTAGGTTACTTTCAATTTCTTTTACAAACATGTAGGCGATGTCTTTAGTTATTCGCATCAGACGGACAGGTGGACAGATTTAAAGATTTAAGGAGTGTATGGAGTTAGAATATTATATGGGGTTTTTTGAAGTGTGAAAAAAAATCTAATTTTAATATATTACATTTTTACTAGGCGTGGTCAATTTTCCCAATTTACAAGTGCTAAAGCGTCGCCTTCAAATTTTTGTACAGTTATCTGCAGTAATATATGACTAATGAACAACAAACCAATTTTATGTTCCTTTCGAAAAACAGAGGTTTTCAACTCCAACCTGCGTACAAGAACTTCCGATGTTTCTGCCAAATTTGACGTCGGCAGGTTCATTTTTGCGAATAGGAAAATGTTTACAGCAGACATTACTCAGGCAGACAGACGGACAGACGGATATGCTTAAATCGATTCAGAATTTGATGCTACTGAAAAATATATATGGTTTGTGGGTGCTATGATGCTTCCTTCTAGGCGTTGCAAACGTTTTGATAGAATAAATATACCCCTCATCCTTCGGTAATGGGTATAAAAATATGATAAAATGCGTGTAGGAGAATTGGAATATGAAGGGCAGGGATAATATGGCATTCATTGGTATTAAAAGTTATTGAGAAAACTGAGCCTTGGTGGCCATGATTTTTTTGCTTGTTTTCAAATTTTTTTAATTTTAATTCATTTATATATTAGTCACTGAGTTTTTCATTCACGTCAACTGTTTTCATGCTTCAACGATTTTGTACAGCAAAATTTTTATTTATTTTGTTTTTTTTTCTTTTTGAAATCGCTTCAATGTTTTCGATTTTTTGTATACTTTTCCATTGAGCATTTCAAGGCGAATATGTTGATTTGTATCCAACGCAACGCTATACATTTTCAAAATATCACTGTTGTTACTTTCTACCGCTAATCATCAGCTTATATATCAGTATCACTACTATAGAAATACATTATATAGATATTGAATACAGATATTCACATACTACATAGATGCACGTGCATCCATAGATATATATTCCAATTATTTCGCTTATTAGAATATTTCTTTTCAAAAAAAAAAAAAAAAAAAGAAGGAATTTAATTTAATTTTTTATATAATATTCAATTCACATACCATTGTAATGGAGTTATCTGCTGTGTACGCGAGTTTTAAGCATTTTTAGTCACGTTTTCAACTTGACATTATGAGCCTTGCAATGGCAGATGACAAACACAATTAAATAAAATTTTAATGATACACACAAACAATTAAATGCATTTCGTAGCGGCACCTCTAACCATGTTTTCTCCCTGTTTCTCTCCTTCCCCCTATCAGTCACTTTGTCTATGCCTATCCTTCTATAAAAGTTTTTTTTTTTTTTTTTGCTTTTTTTTCTATGGCAAACGATTTTGCATAAAATTTAAAATTGAATTATTTTAAAATTCTAATACCGTCGTGATCATCATTACTACATATGCTTAACGCATGTACGTAGACGTGAATTTTTGTATAAATGTTCTGTATGTTACTTACATCACATGCTGCATATATAAATATGCGTCCTGCAGCGTACGTAGCAAAATCTCTTGACTACCTTGAATACCTGATTCAAGCTGTTTAGAGGAAAATATTACGATGGTAAAAATGATATCCAATAAAATTTACTTTCATTTCTTCCGTGTACCGTATTGTTATATATCGCACCTTTTATTATAACGAATCACTTTTTAAATCGGTCGAAGATTGTCTCCCGGTCTGTCCTCTTGTAGCCCAACTTACAGGTCGCAATTTTGAAATATTTTGATGAAATATGGTATCACGACATAGCTCGGCTCGAGGGCGAACGCTGGTAAACGATTCGGATTTGATCACTTTCTCAACCACTTCCTATATACAGCCTTATTTTAAAAAGTCGTTACATGAATAACTGCATCAAAAAAAAAGCGATATACGGCATTTGATGGTGAAGGAGGCTCACTACAGTGGGTGAACGATGATTGCATGCATCAAAGCAGGTACTCTCTAATTAAGGGCGAATGGGGAAATATCCTATCCTGGAAGCATTTGCCTAACTTCCAGAAGAATTATAATACGCAATGAAGCGCGTGGAGATTGAAAAAAATTTGTTTTAAATCGGCTTTTGCCAAATGCTTTTTAGTTTTTTTTCTTGAAGTTTGGGTTCCGAATGCCAACGAATATCCGCATTCTAAGCAACGCGATAGAGACATCACAAGTTAGAGCCCATTTTCTCGCTTGTCGTTTTCGCGACTTTCCAAAGTGGCTACTGCTTCGGAATAAGAAATTTGTTACAAAGTCACAAGCAAAACAGAGAATGCTTTCTCTTTCTCTCCCGAGTGATCAGTCATAATGTCGGAATATGGCTGCAGGTCTTACGTTCATTAACGATTACAATTTTTCTAATCGATCTCTTAATTTTTATACTTATTTTACGGTTACGGAGAACAAATTGAAAAATATTCGTGATAGCGATAGCGGCTTTTAATTCGGATTGGTACAAATTTAAAAAAAAAAAACACGATACTTTTCTTTCATAAATTCGCAAATGCAGCATCACTTACAAAATTGCAGTTAAGACACGTATGGTTAAAATGTAATGGAAATTTGACACAAATCTTTTACTCTATGATTTTCCTTTCTGTTTTCTTTCTCGCCTATCTGTGCAAAAATTTACGTACATAATATAGAAAAAAAAACAAAAAAAACAAAAAAACATGAAAAATTTACATTATCATCATCTAACAGCCAGCAGTCATAAGTTATTCTTAAGGTATGCTCTGTTTGAGTTAAGGTAATTGTTAAGGCGTTTCATCCCGAAAATTTGACCTCCTTTCCTTACGAATTGCTTTATACTTGTTAAACGCACTCCACCACTATTTAAATTAAAGTTCTAGTTTAAACTGGCTTAACGGTATAAAAGAAATTCACGCTGACACAGAGTGTTCTCGATATTCGGAAAGAAATATATATATGCACATAAATATGCAAACATACATTGTCTACAAAACGTGTTTACCTAGAAATCGTTTAGTCTTACTTTTAAACGCTGTGTTACCATTGTCATAGTAATTCTTCTTGTTCTTGTTGTTGTTGACATTTTTCTGCGACAACAAACACTAGAACCAGAAAGAAAAAAAAAAAAAAAGAAAAAACAAAAATGAAAATAAATATAAATAAAAATAAAAATAAAAGAAAAAGTAAAAGAAAGAACGGAAAATCAATGTAATCTATTAAATGATAGCTACAACGATATATGTCATATTTCCTAAAGGCCGTATAGTTAATGGTCATAAACAACTGTAAATTATATTTAGCTTTCGATTTATTATTGTTTTTGTTGTCGAAGGTGACGGAGGCAGTGGTGTTTGCACACCCACAATTAAATTTACAACCGTTCGCCATAATCTAAGCATATATATATACACGCGTATCTATACGTATACACAGTATGTATATATATATATATATATATATATATATATGTATATATTAATCCATTCCTTGAGGTTAGTTTAGCAAGAGCAACTTGTTTCTGTTCTTTTTCTTTTTAGCGTAACTTATAATAACTGTTGTTGCCTAAGTTGAGAGAGGAAACTGAGAAGCAAGAAACTGTGAATACTCATATATGCGTATACACGCATAGACAAACGAGCACACAAACAAACAAGAAGGCATGACTCGCGCCAAGAGCTTGTCTGTCTAGCCTGCAATTAGTTTTGCGTGTATACGTACATCTTATGCTCTAGTTTTGTAAATTAATGCATATTGACTGACTGACAGACTGAATTCGCCTCGAGTTCGTTTTAACTCGAAATAAGTATCTTTTAAAAAAATTTTATATCAACTTAAAGTAGAGATAAAAAAAAAAAAAGAAACAAAATTAAATGAAGTATAAATTACAAGAGTGCAGATACCAGAAGAACTGGCAGTCAGTTTGATTGTCGTGTTATCGCATGGATTGGGGCTGCTTTACCTTTTTCCTTAAATGCGACTATTGCCGCACAGTTACGTAAACTAAATTATATATGTGCATATATGGTAAGTAAAGGAAATTATTTTCATTATACAACTTTAAGGAAACAGAAAACAATTTAAAACAATGTTATTGAGTTAAAGATTAGTCAAGTTTCCAAAATGAATTTATGAAAATACGTTTTGGATACATTTTTCCTAGTAATTTTCTTAAAAGAGAAGTGATATAAAAATAAATTACATTTTTTAAAATTCCTTTATAAACTGATTTAATTCGACTGAAGTGAAGCAAGCCTACTGACCTAACATTGTCTATATGTTGAAGATGCCAAAAATATTGTTGGATAAATACTCCATTTGTTCTCATGCAAATCATTCCAATATTAATGGAGGAAGGAATCGAGTGAATGATTCCATCTCGCCGGCATACGGTTTACAATCAAACCATTTAACTGGAATTCGTGAGAATGCAAATGAGTAATCGTAATAATAAAATGTAATAATGATAGGAAATCCGTAGATATTTTCGATAAACATTTGAAGTAAGAAAAGAAGAAAGAGCGCAAGTAGAAAATATGTTTTTTATATCCATCACTAAAGGATCGGAGGTATATTCATTCTATCAAGACGTTTGCACCGCCAGAAGGAAGCATAAGAGGCTCCATGACGTATATATGTTCTTGATCAGCGCTAAATTCTAAATCGATTTAAGCATATTTGTCGGTCCGTCTGTATAGTGTCTGTTGTAAGCATTTTTCGGGCAGCAAAAAGGAAGCTATGGACTTCAAAGGTGACGGGAACGTTGGAAGTTCTTGCACGCACCTTTCTATTGAACAGGCACCAAATTGATCGAAGGACACCCCCACAGTACCACGTAAACTCATAATACCTGTGTTTCCATTACTTATAAACTATAGCGTTAATATTTGTAACGCATATTCTATGAGCGATGCTGTCGCATCTTTATGCAAAAATGGAAAAAGTAGACCACGCCTACCCAATATTACAGTGTAGCAAAACTCAGTTTTTTTTTCAATATCTCTGTAACGCGTAGAAATAAGTTTCAAAATCCCCATAAAATATATAAATTCTTGGCCAATTTCAAATTTGGGATGCATTTAAACATGTCCATCTGTCTGCCTGCGCAACTGTGTAGTATTTGTGGCGAACATTCTTCCGTTAGCGAAAATGAAGACATCGTCTAGAACGCCCACACGTCTATGCGATAAAAACTCTTATTTTGCAAGTAGAAAAAATCAGACGCATCACACTCCCTGCTCTAAAGAGCATGAAAATGTAGCTCTTTTACTTGTTTTTGTCTTTTTTAGGATGACGGTGATGGGTATAGTAGATTCGGTCAAGTCGGAATATAATTTTCTTACTTGTTTTATATGCGATTTGATGGCTTTGCTGTTCACTCATGTATTGTTTCGAAAATGTACTAATTAAAACAAACGGTTTTTCGTATATAACCACTATTTCGATTGTATCAAATTACGAATCGTTCATTAATGGGCCATTTCATGGAACATATATATAATTATGTGTATACACAATGAGCTTATAATTAAGACCATATAGCAAATGCAACTAATGAAGCTAATAAAAGGATTGAATGTTTCAAATTTTTATATAGATATATATATATGTAAATTTAGTTTTTATGTGATGCGTGAGATTCTACATACAGGAGTTTGTTATAATTGAATATATCAGCATATATACCCATATATGCGCACAAACTTATAGTACCAACAAATATAGATTTGCATTGAATGCGTTGATAATGCGATAGGATACGATTTCATTATCATGTTGTTGTTATTTCTACTAATGTTGTTTCGTTTTGTTTTGTAAAATGCATTGCAGTTCTTTATAATAACAGTTTGTATTATTTGAGCCTCTGTCTTTCTAATAGATCCGTCAATACAGTTTCACGACTAAATAAGAAAAAACACTTTTTGTTTTCTTAAAATTCGTTATCATTTATCAGAATAATTCCCTTCAACATCAAGAGGTAATTATTTCAAAGTATTTCTAATATTTGAATGATTTGATGACGATACGCTTTACTTTAAGTAATAATTTTATCCTTTGATCTAAGCCATTTTCTCCGCAGCATTTCCTTTGAACATTTGCAAATCGATAATGCCCGTCAAGATCGATGCGTGTGGCATAAACTCAACCATCAATTCATGTAATTTTGGAATCGATAACAAGTTGATGCTAATTTTCATACGTTCATTACTGCTTAAGCTTCCTCTATCTTAAGCACATCACTTATCTCTTGCAATTTCACATTTTTTTTCACGATTATCGAGAATAATTTTCAAGATTTTTTCAGATATTTTCTGATGTAACCGCTTCTTTCGGGTAATTACTGCGTTCAACATCTTCGATATCCGTACAATCTCGTTTAAAATCATCCACAACAAACACTGTTTTTAACGAATAAGGGTCCCCATAATACTCTACAAACCAATGCTGAGGTTCGAAAGTATTTATTTATTTTTTTTATTTTTCTCCACAAATAACCAATTATTACTTAGTCCACGAAGTTTGGATTTTTCCATTGTTTTGAAAGTGGCATCAGTGAAATCAATCTAACGCGTAAACAAATAAACGAAATCACATTGTGCAACTGTGATAGATGTCACTTTAGGATTAACACTTTCTAAAAACTTTTTCGCAAATTATTAAACGATGTCTTAAGATAAAAATCGCAATCCTATTCAATAACATCGTCCAAACGGTAAGGGTTGTCATCACCTTGCCTTCGCTAAAGGTAGCCTTAGTTTTCTAACTTTATATAAAAAAAAAAAAGAAAAACTGAAAAGACTTTTAAGAAAAAAATGAAGACGTGACAGACTCTGACACACTACACTACACGTACCGCAGCGTACATAATTTTGTGCTTGAGGAAAAAAAGAAAATATTTTTCTGAAAATGTGTTTCAATACTTTTAGGTTTTTTTCTTCCGAGACTTCGATACTAAAAATGTGATAGTAAATGGAATTTTTTTAATTTTTTTTTTTTTTTTTTTAATACATTAAATAAAATTAAATCGGCCATAGAATCGATATATTTTAGTTTAGCGAAAATATTGCTAGAGAATATTATTTTGAAGTTGTATTTAAAATTTCAGAGCAAAATTTTAGGCGCTTGAAGGCCTGAATGTGAATTACACTTTAATCTTGAACGGATATACGCGGTTTAAAAGATGTGGACATTGGCCGCAATGACATATTTCTTGACCATATTTGTCGAACCTCTGAATACATATTCTCTCTCTGTATTATCAAACGAAAAATGATCATGTACTGCCGATTATTCTACAATGATATTCGGAAAATCACCCAATCGACAGTGTGCTCGACAAATGTGCGGAAATTTTGTGATCGTCTTCAGAATAAAAGAGGGATTAATCGTGCATAGCAAGGAAAAATCGATTTGCGTGATGGAAATCGGAGACTAAAATACAAAGAATTTAAGCGTCGATGTAATGCGACCGGAACTATGCTGCATAATAGAAATTTTTTCTTCTTTAATATAAATGGAAATGTAGTGATAGCTTTGGAGCCAACTAAGCCAATTTTAAATTTGATTTTTAACGATATATGAATAAAAATAAAGGGTTCTCTTGGTTTATGCTTTAATATTGTCGGGTTTGTTTGTAGGGTGACCATGCAGAGTACCTCCATCCAATATTGCGTAAACAAATTTGTCGTAAAATTTTCATCACATGTTCGTCAACGACGAATCTTCAAACTACCACCCATTTATTTAAAAAATAAAACCGTAATTTACGTTATACGACATGGCGAGCATGGACGTTTATTTACACGTTTGGAATAAATATAATATACAATACTCGTTCCACTGTAAATTGTAAAAAGCTTCCAGTTTAGTGAACTGAATGTTGCAAAGCAAATTTTATCCTAGTCACTTTCATATAACTATACGTAGAAGATAGGGGCGCTTAAGATTTTAATGTGTAAGCAATTGGTGTTTTCTAAGCGCCCCAAGCTTTTTTGGATTTAGAAAAAAAACTCTTTTATATAATTTATTTGAATCTGTTACAGTTTGCATTCCACTCTCCAAGCTCTCCCAATTGATATCCACATCGGGTGGATTGCTAAGTAAGCACTAATCCAACTCATCGTAATGTTCGCCATATTTAATTTAGAATTAACACATTTTTCGACAGACAATCTATTCGCATGTGTACGGGATTATTTTCAACATTCTGCCTGCTTCACTTTATGAGTAATAACTAGAAAGTGTCGAAGAAGGCAAAGAATATGGAAATCTGATCACTCATTACCTTTAGTTTTACTCCTTGAACATGAAGAGTAGAACCCACAAATTTTTGCTTAGAGAACGCTTTACTGTTGACGTGTGGCTCGATCAATTTGATCCATTTTCAATATTAGCCTGCAATTCACCTAACGGACGGACAGACGTGATTAGCTCGATTCGAATGTTTCGTTCACACCTTAGTCACATCTTGAGCGCATACACTGTAATATTTATCAATATTTTTCAGTTCAATTCAATTTGATTACGTGAGGGGTAATTACGTATAGGTAGATTATGTAAATATCATATACGTGTGCGAAAACGTAACTGCCCATTTATTTAAGTTTCTTCGAAATGTGATATAAGCGAAAGACCGTTTGCCGTACAAAGAATATCAATTAAATGTTAAGGGTTAGTGTTATCAAAACGTGTCATTAAGATGTCGCATAAAATTATTTTAAGTACATATATAGTAAAAACCAAAATAGTATATAAAACTAATTATTTTCCGAACAGTCGATGTATCGATGAAGAACGTCATTGTGTCTGTAATACAAAATCGATTTGAGTTAATAAACCACAAATCGAAAACTCTTGACCACCGCGAATATCCATATCCACCGTAAAATGTAATCTATTCGTTTATCCGACTCTCAAAATGTCCGTAAGTATCTTGTGCATTAGGCCTCGTTTAACACTTTAATAGCATTGGAAAGCATTGGAAAATATAATGCCTCACACTTGGTAAATATCCGTGAGTAACATACTTACCTGTTAATGCTACGTACATACGAGCTGCAAAACGGAAATCCGAATTTCTGCTATTGTTTTCTGAGAATACATTTATTTTGCACACACCATCGCTATATTGGATGGATGCTCATAGGTAGTAATGTAATGTAAAGGGTTTCTGAAAAATTTCTTGTTACAGTTTCCTACGCTCGAATTATCCTATGGGTAGCAATTTCTATTCTGAGAGACATTTCATAAAAGCACTTTATTATGTCGAGATGGCAATAGCGAGTTAGTTGGACGGTATTATTGCCATAGTGGTACATATCAGTATCAAGCTACTCGGATATTTAAGCCTTGAAAAACCAATAACTCGTTTGGTTTCTTAGCAATTTCGATGATGAAAACGTTTCAATAATGAGAGTTTAGTGTTGCAAGGGCGACGCAATAACGCAGTTACGCGAATCCTAAGGAATAAACGTAAGAGTGTAGCAACAACAAGCCATGCGAGCAACAAATGATTTTCAATATCTTAATGTCAGATGTTACGGATCAAAGGAAAAGCTGATCATCTGCTTTTCCTTATTTACTTCACGATCAACGTCTTCTTAGCGGAAAGTGTGGATGAAATTTATTTAGCGAACACTTTTAAGCGAATAGAAAATGTCGACTGCACTTAGAAGAGTATTTTGAAGGACTATTTCAGAAAAGATATATTCAAGTAACATGCTTTTCAATGGATTTTACTGAGCCTAAGAAAGAATATGCTAAAGGACGAAATTACTTTTCCAATACCAAAAAAAACTTTGCATTTTATCGCTTTTACTGTAACCAGTTTTCAATTAGCCTTTGACCATATGATAAACTGTTGTTGTGTTGTTGGTGAAAAGCCAAACGGGAAACAAAGTTTGCATAACATTTGTTCCGATTCTATTGTTTTTTTTTTTTTTCTGTTCCTTCAGCGTCTTAAACGATGTTAAACGCCCATATTTTTTGCATTAAAATGGAAGAAAAAAAAAACAATTTTAATGTAAATGCATATAAATTGGTTTTATTTAATTATTTTCGGTTTTTTTTTTCCATTTTTTTTCTTTAGAAATCTAGCGATCATAATTGCTATTAAAACTATGAGCTGCCATTACATTAAAGATACTCTTCACCTTTTTTTTTTTTACATTGATATAAAAAAGAAAACTTTAATCATTATTTTGACAGCTAACGTCAATAACAAAAAACCAAATATTACGTATCATTATTATTATTATTATTATTATTATTATTATTATTTTTATCATAGCAAATACTTATTATCAGCTAATTTACCATAAGAAAATGTAAAAATATTTTAATAAATAAACAAAAAAAAAAAAAAACGCAAAAAAAAACCTGATGAGTGGTTTTGCCTTTTTATAGAGGTATACGCCAACGTTAACGAAGCACTCGCAGCGGCCACCAACATCTCTTTTTTTTTTCATATATACGGAAAGTTGGTAAAGTTAATTCAAGGTCTTTCACTGAAGGCTGCGCAAGTATCATTATTGTTATTGTTTTTGCTTTTTCCTCTTTTTTTCGGCATAAGAAGGTTTAAACATACATAAAATTAACCATATATATATATATATATATATATAAATGTGTGTGTGTGAATATAAGTAGCAAACAATCAACCACACAACTGCATAAATATCGTAATTTATTTAATCGGTTTTCTGTTTTCGATGCCAACCTCTATACGTTTCCCAAAATCCAGCTATTAATGAGTTTTGTTTTTTTCGTTATTGTTATGTTGTAGTTGTTGAGAAATTTTGTTTAAATAACGAGAAGAAAAAAGCTGTTAAATACTTTGTTGTTGTTGTTGTTGTTAATGTTGATGTTGATGTTGCATTCAATGCCATTGTTCAACGGTAACAATAACAATAGCAATAGCAATAGCAATAATGTGGGTGTTCTGTGCATCTCTGCATAAAAATTTTTAATTTTTGATTTAAATACAATTTTATTGATATTTAAAATTTCAACATAAATAAAATCCATTCACAGACTTTTTGCTCGTATAAGTTTTTTACACAGTCACGGCAACATTATTGATAATAATCGATCTATCCATGTATCTACCCATGTACGTGTGTTATGTTTACGTTCATATAATTATTGGTCTCATTCATTCATGCATTTATTCATTGTATTGAATTGTTTTTTAAAAACATCGATTAAATATTGTTTGCCAGTTTGTTTGTTATTTGCTTACTACACCTACTACACCTACGGCACGTTATGTACATCTCTATTGCATACACCTCCTCACACAACCATTCAATAATTTTATAACCATATTTGTTTACCTCTACAAACATTAGCTATGCATATACGTACGTATCTCTTTCTTCATTCTCTCTATACATTGTTTATAGACAAGAAAGAGATATCTATACACTAACATATACATGCGTAAATGCTCATCTTAATCTATTTGATTCGTATTGCAATGGATTCGCCTTGTACTTAACTTTGTTTTCCTTCAGGTTATTCAATCATTGTTCAGGCATTCTTAGAGATAATTCATGTCTGAGTCAACTGCGATTGGTGAATACTATCAGGATTTGCAGCACAGATCTGTCTTCTTTTATAGATTGAAAGGCATTTGATTTAAATTCAGTCAATCTGCAGTGAGTTTCTACATTCAACGCGGTCATTCGACTTACTTCGCTTCAAATCTATATACGCGCGGAAGTGATTATCATATGCATTTAGCACAACGCTTTACTACGACCTGTCTCTGATAATTATTGCAAGAAACATGTCAGCCAAATTTATATTGGATGTTCTCTAGAGCGAGACTCGGGCGAGATGCTTTATTATAATCATAAAGATTAATACATATAAAGGTGCACGTGTGAAGATTCAGAAATATTAAGTGTCTATGGGTTGTCTTAAAAGTCGTCGATCTGAACATAAAATCGACAGCGCTTGTCCCTATAGGCTGGAAATAAATTTGTGTATGTATTGATAAGCACTCACCAAAATTACAAGACAATTTTGGATGTCCGGTAGTTCTGCGACATCTGTTTGATGGACTTGATGTGACTGTTTTTGCTAAAATGGAAAAGTTGTTTTGGAAAGCAAAACGCCTACACACCTACATAAAACACATGTTGCCTACTGTGTACAAGCACTAGCATTTACACGCACTGTAAAATTTTGAATGTCTGAACTGATACGTGGCCCTACCAGCTTGAGTGGTGATCAGCGTTCGGTGCAGCAGAATTAAAGTTAAGGAAATGAACTATGAAGACTATGATCATATTTAAAGAAGATGTTCATCATATCATTCATAAATCAAGTCTTGAACATGAGAAAGTTGGCTGCATTCTGAGCGCCGAATTTGCTCACAGGGACACAATAACATCAAGTCATAGGATGGCGGATTCAATGGCAAAATTGCATGAATGGAAATAAGATTTTCTACCCCATCAATCATATGCTCCAAACCTGACCGCGAGCGACTATCATCGTCATTGACAATCATTGACAATAGAATGTCCCAGGAAGAATCATGAGATCATTGTGCAAACTGAAGCAAATTTCGAGAATTTCTGGGTTACTTGTACCAATCTTGGAGGAGACTACGTTGATGAATAATGTCAAACTTTCTATACTTTTCGTACGTAGATCGTAAACTTTTCAGCAATCATTGTATATGTAATGATTAACCCGTATATGTAAACATATTTTGTGTCGCAGTCCGTATTGAAATTGATTGCTTTATAACATATGGCGAACACCTTCTTTTCTCCCGCCATTTTAGATGTGCATAAATGTGTTAGTCGGTTCCGCGTTGTTGTCGGGTGCATGTGAACGTGTAGAGCGATGGATGTCAAAAAGCAGTGTTTGCAGCACTGAATGCTATTCTGTTTTAAACTGAAAGAAAATATAACTGAAGCTACTGATATGATTAAAGCACTGAACACAATGAATGCATTTCCATCAAGCATCATGCACTGAAATGTCAAAATATAATTTTATTGTACAAGCTTATATGTAGTTGGACATATACGTTACATTGTTGAAGTAAAATTATATTAAAAAAATGATTTTCCATTTATTGTGTTCAGGGCTTGAGTTGAGTTCGAGTGAAATGCAGTAAGTTACGAAATAGTTAGAAAACAGTTTGTTCAAACGACATTTTCAGTTCGATTGCATATAATGGAAAAGATAGAGAAGTTAGAAAAATGGGTTTCCCATCGGCTAACCAAAGAGAACAAAAATCGTGGAGTCGACATTTCCTCGCGTTTGTTAAATCATTATAAAAAAAAGCATCAAACTCATCAAATTCTTACGGGCGATCAAAAATGAATTCTCTATGAAAATCTTAAAAGCATCCAGAAGAGCATGACATATGACAAGCACTCACATCCCTCAAAAAGCCGAATATTGAAAAGAGATCATTTACTCTAACCTGATAAGGTCTGGTGAAACCGTTACGTTTAAGCGATATCAAGCCAAACTACTCAGACTAAGCAACCAAATAGGTGATATTCGACTCGAGTTGGGAACGTTTCCCGCTTGCGGCTTGTTCTCCCGAATCGGCTTCTACTGATTACCACTTGTTCGAATCGACGCCGTCATGTTTAGATGCTCACAAAAGCTGAAGATGTGTGCAAATGGCTCGATGACTACTTCGCCTAATAAGCGCTAAAAGCCCATAGATAAAGATGGTGAATACTTCTATTATTAAACTTTATAACAAATATGTGTTCAAAAAAAAAAAGATTTGTGTTTCATCGGGACAAACACAAAAAAATTCAAATGCTTTTTTATTGTTGCCATTAGAATCCTTTGTTTACCCCCATCATAAAGCGTATAACAGATTCAAAAAATTTGATATATATGATGCCTCGCTGGGGGACTGCTTCTCTTGATAATAAATAAAACTTTATCTATACAATTAAAATTCATCTTAAATTGCTTTATATCGTGTTCACGTTATGCTTCAAAAGCAGAACGATCGATCCATCGGTCAGTTAGTTTACAAATGCCAAATAATCCATAACTTTAAGAACTATAAACTTTTTAATTTGCACCTTAAGACAACAAAAGTCGACAACAAAATTTTCTTTAACAATAAAAAAATTAGAAAGTTATTTTAATCGAATTAAGAATTTCATTATAGTTAGCCGGTAAACAAGACGTCCTATGTATATACAAACGGATCTTGACTTGAATGATTTGAAGCATATACAAAATACGGAGCATATACATGATACGATATTAAATCAATAAATCGAGTAAATGAGTATTTGATTTATATCGTAATAAAATATCTGTTGAATAGCTAGCTAGTGAAGGGGTTAAACCGATATGATACAAGTCGAATATTTTATTATGATAAGATAGTATTTTTTGTTTCTTTTCCTTATTTGTTTTATTTTCAAATGTTTTATGCAATTTCTGTTGCAAGCAAATATTTTAAAATCTTTTCATTAATCTTTTAAAAGCTTTCATTTTTTATTTATTTTTTTTTATTTTATATATTTTTATTTATTTTTACTTTAAGTGTTTAAGTCTATTTTTTCTTATTATTATTATTCATTGGTATTGGCTCAAAACGTAACATCCGGCTTAAGTATCTTTTTTATATAAAAAGACATTACCGAATAGCTGTGTATTTATGTAACATGTGAAAAATCGACATAAAATCGTAGAGAGCGTGAAATATGCATAAGAGAAATAAATTAAAATCGACGATAAAGACTTAAATGGTGTCGGCTTAATGACAGAGAACAATAGACAATGGACTGTAGCTGGGACACATATTAAAGGTAAAGATAGTGAGATAAGTAACGAATTAAAAACTAAACAATAGTTAGCAATTTTACAAGTAATAAGGAAAAGATATGAATTTTAAGACACATTTCAGAGCTACATTTACTATTACATAACTTATGATTTTATTCTTAAAGCTAATCAGACGATTATTATTAAGAGATATTCTTTACTCTTGAATTAAGTTCTCGTCCGTTTTCATAATGTTTGCTAAAAATAATGAAAGTTTATGAAGTTAACTTTCCGAATTTCTCTGGTAAATCTTCTTTCTTATGAGAAATAGATTAACGCTCACGATTTCCCCCAAAAACTTCATATCGAATTCGAAACTTTTCGTTCGCTAAGTTCTAATTTGTAATAAAAACGAAAGAATTTCTTTTTAAATTTTTCATATCGATTCTAAATGAATGCCGCTGGAGTTCTGCGAAGGTTCAATCATGCGATGCAAAAGTTTTTGCAACTTCTGAACATAAATCTGCTTTTATTTGATCAATAAAACGAATAATAAGAATAATAATCTGTAAGTTAAATGAAAGTTTGTGGTTCAGTGAAGTAAGCCAATGCTCTAACATAACCTCAAAGCAAAAATTCTTAACAGATTTATGTCGCACGATCTTTGTGGCAAGCTCGCACAGGCCTCTTTAGGCTTTAGCTGCACAATAATTAAATTTTTCTGAGATACGCAGGGCATGTTGCAACATTCTGCTGAAAGCATATATCATCCCAGTCGATATCTACCATTCACTGTGACGGTGACTGCAATGATATTTTCAGCCCACAAACCATACACTGGGCTTTTAAGTTCTTTAAAGACGTCAAATATGTCTTCTTTATCCCAAAGAGCCAATAATTCCTATTTACGAAGTCTTTTAATCAAATATGAGCTTCATACCATACATGCACTATAGTCCTTTACGGAGTTTTAACGTTCTCAAGGCATTTAGTAAACAAAAACATAAGTAAATTGTATTTGTATTAAAACTACTTATCCTAATGGAGACATATTTCGGTATGAATGAATGAATGAATGAGATAATCCTTACAGCGCTTTACTTTGGGACCGATAAGTAACAAGGCTTATATATATATATATATATATATTTTTTTACTTCATTTCTTTTTACCTATTAGACGTTGCAGTTCTGCGTTTATGTCTCGTCACTTACTTGTCATATTCAAATGTTTGTTTGTTCTATTTCATCTATTTGTGGCAAATATGTTAGAAAATTTTTTTTTTCTGCTTTTTAAATAAAATCAAAATATTTATTATTCAGATGTAAATTATAAATGTTCGATGCGTCTTCATTTGACACGAATGCCATTAGTATTACCACACAGCGACAGATGTAGAGGCAACTATGACACATAAACATAAACGTGTTTAGCAAATAAACGTTAAATCAACGTGATGTCATACAGTGTTACGCGAGAGACGGCAGCAGGCATTTTTTCTTTTTTTTTTCTCTCTCTCTCTCTTTTTTTCCTATAAACACACTTTAATAAACTCAACAGAATATCGAAACAGAAATGAAAAGTTGAGACTGAGCTGATGACAAGTCAGCCTGACGAAATCTTAGTTTTTCTAAAGCACAGTTTTTCAGTACGTTAATGTTAGCTACGGTGTGATAGCAACAGCAAAAACAAATATCAACATCAACAAAAACATTAAAATGACAACAACATTTATTATTTTGATTAGTTAACAAATCTTCATATAATAAGTGATGATTATGTGAATTTTTTAAATATTTCGCAAAAAACAAATTTCAATTACAATAACAAAATATAATAAATAAAAAAAGAAGAAGATGTGTTATGCAGCTTTAGTACGCATTCACTTTTCTATGACAGTTGCGCGTGAAATGTCCGTATGCGGTTGACTTCCTGCGCGGTATTAATTGGTGTAGGTTCTCGGCCTCTTAAGTTCGAGGGAACCATTTCAAAGAGCCAAGCTATTACTATATGACTGTCTGAAAAAGCAAACAATAATGTCTAGGTTTGTGTTGAAGTGCCTCCGAACCTTGAATGAGACTACGCAAACACAATGGCGTGCACCCAATATGGTCATTCGTGTATTGTAAGCAATGAAAGCGATGACTGTTTTTCCAGTTGGGGAGCCCGAGCGACCATGATAGATCTGGAACTTTACAGTGGTGTACCAACATGCGATATTAATAGACTCGTATCGCAATTGACACAGAAAAGATCATATTGTCATTGGAAGCAACGCGTAAGACAATGGCAAGGGAAACCATTTGTAAAATTTCCCAGTACAGCACATAAGCTGGCGGAAAAACGCAGGAGATAAGTTTGGTCATCGGCTTCTACATAGGTCATAACTCTCTCCGACTCCCTCATTTGAAAAACACAGATTTGGTCAAAAACCAATTGAAACGTCTCATCGCATCCTATGTGAACGCTAGGACATCTACAGATTCAGACACCGGATGTTTGGCGACCTCTTCATAACGCGAGACACACTATGATTCTCCGAACCAAAGAAGGTGGTGTGATTCATAACAATCCTAAACTCAAAGCGCTAGAGGCATGGACGAGTGTAATAGATATTTCAGGTCGCTGTACGGATTGGCCACGTAACAATAGCAATACCACAAAACATTTTATTTATTTGTTTTTGCTAACAAACGTTGCGTCTTTTGTATAGAAATGAAAGAAATCTTGAAAATCTTCATACAAATGTGAAATATTGGGGCGCAAAGTAAGTAAAGTTTTCACAATGGTATAATTTTACAAAAGCTATGAGTTTGAAAAATGTTCTTCTATTTACGAGTGAGCCAAATGCGGCAAAGTAAAGCTGGCTATGAGATATGTTTAAAAAATAGCAAATCAACAAAAAAACCGAACAAAAGGAAAAAGAGAATAATGTCTACGATTCGCTTTCTCTACCTTAAAGAATCTCTATTGAACAACAAGAACGAAGGCGTACTTGGTTCGAGCCTAGCCCTATCTAAGTTCTTTAATTGCAAGACAAAGGAAATCTCTATTCAGTCTATTTAGACGATATGTCGATGAAATATCGTATATATATTCTAGATAACTGGGCCAATAAACTTTACCTACATACCTTATCTTCTTTATTTACGATATTTTGATAATTGTGCGAAAAATTTTGGACGACAGACATTTTGCAGCGGACATGTTGAAGATGTTAAAAAAAGCTATGTTAGATTATGAGGTTATGTCACAAAAAAATTTTTACAATTGGCATAAAGACTTCAAAGAAGGGCGAGCATAACAGCACATCGGACAGCCATCAACATCTACTGACGAAAGTCATGTCTTGGAAATTAAAGATTTGCTGATGCTGCAGACTTTTCCTTTGGCTCATCCTAAATCGTTTTGAAAGATGTTCTGTATCCGATTCGTTCAAAAAATCTCGATTAGTTCAAAAATATAAAGCATCGCATTGACACCTATAAAATTATGACGTAATTTGCCCGAAACTTCTGACTGTCGAAGAAAAAGAAAAAACGATTTGGGGGCTCCGTTTCGACTCCGCTGAACAGATAAGTATCGAATCGAAAGAAACGCTTGTTTGGCTGTTTCGAGGACTGGAAAAAGTGGCTGCCGTAAGTGCATTGTATCGGGGGGCAAGTATGTTGAAAGCAATTTTCTACTTTATATGATAAAAAGAGTCAATTTTTAGCGTTGTAGGAACCAAGAAAGTGCAGATTAATTAGCTCTTTAAAAAAAAAAAACAAAAAACTGAGTATATCAAAACTAGATCAAGTCGATCCACAGTTTGAAATCACTCCCATACAACTGATTATTAAAAAATCGTTTTTATAAATTTTCTTTCCTAGCATTTCACAAAACTGTTAATATATATATTAATGTCTTTATTTAGGACGGTAGGCGATGGCGGTTAGTTCAATTAACGGCAAGCGTCAAGCAAGATTATCTATCACTCATATATAACAGACAGATGCTCTTCTGTCTTCTCAGCAATTCTTTCATAGTCGACACAGAAGAATATATCTGATCGGTGTAATACTCATAATCGATTTACGTATATGTATCTATTTAATGTTGCGAACATTGTCAAGGTAATAAAAATTGATAAATATCTATCTACCTTGATATGTTGAGGGTGACCATAAAGCAAGATTGTTGTTTGGATTCGTGTATTGGAAGCTACGAGAACTTTCTGTGTATCAACAAGTGCTCATCGAGTTATTGTGTCGTTAAAATACTAAGAAACTTTGAAATGTATTTTTATTGGCATGTGTGATAATTTGTGTATGCATGGATATGTATATGTGTGTGTTAATAGTTTAGTCACGTCTTTCAAACGAATTTTTGGTATGTAAAAACAATCAAAGCTTTTGTATAGAAGTTATAAGAGCAAAAAATAAAATTCAAAAGCAAAATTAAGCATAGAAAGCAAACAAAAACGATAAAAACGTTTGAACGTTTGCTTCTTAACACGTCGACGAATGCTGGAGTATATCGTTAATTTTATTATGAATTTGAAGTATTTCTTGTCTGTTCTGTGTTCTCTGTTCTTTTTCATCACTGTGTTTATCGGTATTTCATGAACTGCCTGCGGTTTGATGTCAGTTCATTGTGAAGGCAACATTTATTTCAGTTCCGCTTTATAATGTGCCAATATGATGAATTTTTACTGAAATGTAAGAGCACGGTATGTAAATTTATGTACTTTATATTCAGCAAAAATTCGTGATATTATTTGGTCTTAAATATCTTATATGCATGCAAAGAAGCGGAAATAACATCGTTAAGTCAATCTTTGGTAAAGGTATTAAACCATTTTATTCATTTTTCTTTTCTTTTCTTTTTTTTTTTTTTTGTTCGCCTATATTTGTTCGTGTATAACATTATTCTTGTGCAAAATTGTAAAATATTGCAGAGGTTGAGGTAAAAAATGTTCTCATTGCGTGATTTATGGTAAAGGAAATTTAAAATTCTTTTTGCCTAATTTTAGGAGAAATATCAAAGTAATGATTACTTGCTCTTTGAATGGCAAACGATTTTTCACAAAAAAAAAAAAAAAAAAAGCATAATTTTAAAAAACCTATGATACATGTTTCTTAGAGGCATCCTTTGATGGACGCCAAGTACGATTGATAATATGTTCTCATTGAGGTCTTAACTTACATTTTGATATAAATGTAGATTAAGAAATTTGTAAAAGCTGGTTGCATTTGGTTTTTTCCGCATCTCTTAATCCGTTTATGTAGAGTTGTAGCTTACTATTAACCGTAACGCGTCTATGGTCAATAACATGTTTAGCAAAGTAAAAGTTCTGTTTAAAGAATTATAAAATAAATTATATATAAAATCGTTCTTAAAATACTTTATATTAGAGCGGATGGATTTAGATTTGGAGGACTGGTGCGATATGCCAATGATAACATGCAGTTTTTGCAACAAAGCAATGATGAATTAACCGCCAAAGTAATATTTCTGCGAACAGTCTGTACCCGATTTCTTTTCTTCCGCTCATTTAAAGAATGGTATTAACAAGTTCACGTGGACAGTCAAAATTTTAGTGAGGTGCAAAAATATGACAGTCAAGTTATTTTGGAACTACTTGTGATATCCGAAATCTGATTGAGCGCATTTTGTAATAATAGTCCGATTATCGTAATTGAACCGTTACATACGAAGAATGCTTCAGTATCCAATATACAATACAGATCAAAATTCTCAATTGGGATGACGTGAATGCTATAGCATTCATATAAGAAAACACATGAGAAAAAGAGACAATGAAAAAATCTGCTTTCTTTCTAGCGTACGGATTTAAGGACACTTTAGCGAAATTTGATTTGTAAATATGGGAAAATGTGAAGAATCAGTTAATCAATATTTCGCATAACCATAATAATAATTATAAAATTCCATTATTATAAAAAATTTTATGAAACATAATTGAGTTTAAAATTTGAATTTTATAGGAAGAATGTCATTGTGCATCACAATGAAAATGAATGTTATAGCATCCACGTCTGCGAAAGTGTTAATGCGTTAACGTCCTAATGAAGTCGCAATTTTTAAAAGACTCAAGTACAACAATTTATGTTGTACGCATTTTTTCACTAATCACTTGTGAACACGGCTTAGAATATTTTATTACATGATTGAATCTTTGCAGCCAAAGTCTTGAATCTATTTTTGAAAAAAGAAAATTATTGAAAGTGAAACGTGTTCACCTGAAAAAAAAAAAAATTTACATGCCAAGTAGTTTCTGTCAGTCCTTCTGTCTTTCTTTTAAACATTTCCCTAGTTAACTATTAGATATTAGATTCATCGCGCTGATGCATACAAACAAGTGAAGCTTAGTCCTATGGAAATTCAGCTCAAGTTTTCTTTAAAACTTTATAATCTGAATATGATTTTATAGATAATAAATTCTTCTTCCTATACTGCAAGTAAGTTGTCATCAGGTTTAGTATCCCCCATCAGAGAGAATACAAAGTTTGCTAGTGTCCTTGTGTGTCAATGAAAATTCGCAAAATTTCTTAAAATAAATGCTTTTATGTTTAGGATAAACGAAGTTTGTCACAATTCTTTCTATCGTCAGCAAATGTTTAAATATCTAGCAGCAATTGATATTTAATTTTTTTAAATCAGTTATCGAACGGCTATAACACACTGCACTTCACACACGGCATTGCAGTTTTAGTGAGTGGTGGTATTAAAGCGATATTAACTCTACATAGCTAACATTATAATTAAGAGAAATTAAAATGTTTTGTTTTTAACTTGTCCAAAAAAAAAATATGCAGCTTCCGATCTTCAATTTTTGTTTTCCATTACTGCGCAGATTACAACTTTTTAATCTCATGAACGGTCAACATTTTTTTTGAATTCCCCATTCCACGAATAAGAACTGGGTGTATGTTCTTGCACGCACAAAATAAGTGCAAGTTAAGAGAAAAGCGTTACCATCCTTCGAAATACGTTCTAAGCTTTGACAATAATCTATGTTTGGAGATCGTAGATATATATAAACATATATATACATATATGTATGTACTATTCCCTTACGCAAGCTTTTAAAATGCTACTGTAGGGTTTTCAAATGTTTCCTTTAACCTCCTACTTTACCTATTGCGAAGCTCTTTTTAGTTGAATGGTTTCTGTTGTCCAAAACTATTTGTCGTTCACTTCCAGATGGCTATCGTTCTAAGCGTCATCTTAGTTTCTTTGTTTTATTTTATTTATTTTTTTTCTTCTTCTGTTGTGAATATTTGATATCAACTTTTTTCTTTTCATTTCCAGCATATCAGAAGTTCTCGGTTTCTGTTTTACTTTTTTTCTTTTTTTTTTTTTTTTTGTAATTTTTTTCTCTACAGGTATCTCTATGTAACGTGATATGTAACCAATGCATCGCTTGCTGTTCTACTCCTTGCTTTTATTGTACATTTGTTATTGTTGTTAGATAACACAACTGTGCAAGTGTTTTGTATTTCACGTGTTATTTCTGTTATTTCATACTTTGGTTGTTGATGGGTTTTTACATATATATACAATCTTGTAAAAAAAATATCTGTGCATTGCATAGCATACAGTTGAACATTTATATTTGTTTATATACAAACACGTAGGTATGTGCATTGAGTTGTGCTTGTACATTTAGATTTTATTTGCAGACAAGCTAACGGTATCTTTTGTTTATATTTCCATATCCATTTAAATTATTATCTAGACTTGAAATATTTTCTTTTTGGTTTCAATTGTATGTAGAAATATTCTCTTCGCTTTAAGTTTTTTTTTTTTAAATCCACAGTAAGCGCTATATAAGTTATGTCAAATGTTTGTTACGCGGAGAGGTACGTCTAGTGGGAGGGCTTTTTTAAAACATGTATAAATTTTTTTTTTTTTGAGAAAAAGCAACTTGTGGGTCGACAAGATAGTATGTTTTTCCCTATGCTTGGAGTAAAACTTCTCTCCCGTAGTACAAAGCACGGAGACAAAGGGTCGCATTCCCAATTACGTAGAACATAAATTTTTCTTTAGTCTTGTTATTCAATTTTCTTTCCTGAACCCTCAACCGACTTAAGTCACGTAAATAAAGTAATTTTAAGGTTGGGAGAAGGATAAAACCACTTGGAATTATGTCCGGCGAATTTAAATCTTCTTTAATGATGTTAGTCAAGTTATTGGCCAGAATAGTCTTGATAACAAAGTAGTAATATTTAGCTTGATTTGAATTTTGTGATACTCGCCACAAGTTCTTGTACGGCATTTTATTGCGAAATAAAGATATAACGAATACCATATCGCGTGTATGATATGTATGTTTTAGATTGCAAATCACTTTTTTATGCAAATTAACAGCATTTTATAGGTAACCCTAATCACATACTTTACCTACTTACATACGGTGAAAGCGTTAAGAAATGTTTTGAGATCTAGTTCTTGATCTAGACGCAATTTGGAAATTGTTATAACAATTGCAACGGACAGGCGGACGATTGATAGAATGCATAGAGAAAGACGGACAAAACTAGATTACTCTGCATTATAAAATCTGTGAAATTCTCTGCTTCGTAAGCATCTCATATAGTTGATAATGCCATGATCAAAAAGTTGAAAGACTTTCCAAATACAACACACACAAACACTTTATTGTTCTTTCAAATTTATTTCATCCTCTTCGATGTAATCGCCTCTCGACAGAGGATATAATTACTCCAGTACTCTTGCTAGTTCTCAAGACGATCATTATAGATCGATTCTTGAAATGGCTCTGTCGACGCCAAGCCAAGCTGCAATCCTTCTTTATGATGCAAGAGTTAGGTAGAGCAGTTAGGTAGAGCTAAAACAGGTGCATATGACGATTGATTTCCGCTAAAAACAAAGAGAAATTCTCCGTTCGTTAATAATAATACAATAAATTCGATTTAAATGAAAGATGACATGAAAGGACATTTTCCTAATGGCCCTAACATTTTTTCATAGCACACCTTCAACTATAGTAAAAAATCGTCTCATACTTATTCGCACATTTAATATATAAAGCGATAGGATTGGTGAGCTTTACATTGCTTGTAGGAAGCATACGCATAGGAAAGGTGCAAGCGGTTTCGGAAATACGCATGATTAACTTCCCAGACATATATCGATTTTAATCGTTAACAATTCGAAAGTAATAGGTCATGTAAAAAGTATTCGCGGTTTTTATCGCGGTCTCGAGCTCCTGGTCATAACCTGCTCTTTTCAAATGATTCTAAACTGTCATGTGATTGATGCTTAGTGCCTCCGCTATTTCTGACAGCTTGTGTGCCGGTCTTGCTCCACCAATTGCAAAATTTTCTCGAATTTTTTTAATGACTGAGAGGTGCATTTTTGAGCTCGAAATTTCCGGAACGGAATTAAACAAATCCACTTCAAGGTCGTTCGTTCGCTCGCAGCTTATATAACTTTTTACACAAGCAAAAAATTAGAAAACTATTTCGATAAAAAATGTAAGATGAAATGCCAACTTTTAAGCACATGTTCGGTTGAGGCAAATAGGCGAGTGTTGTCCGACATATAGGCATTAACATCATCACGCGGAAAAAACCGCAAAGATTTTTTATATGACCTAATATAACAAGGCCATGCCGTGAATGTCATAATGATAAAAATTATAAAAAACAATAAAGTAGGCGACATCGGACCCAGTATGTAAAAATACGATAGTGTTGGTTATACCATAGCATTGGTCGATTTTTGGGGTTAATTGACCATTTCTTGTGCTTCTCTGACACGACGTTTAAGATAAAAATATTATTTCCTATACTATATTTACTAATGGTTTTTGGTCTTCTTCGCTATATACGTATATGTGTGTATATATACATTGTCTTCGCACGTAGTTTTATAGTTCCGATGTATTTGCTATAAAAACGATTTAATTAACGTCGTATTTATAATCTTCTTCTTCCTGTTTTTTTTTTTTCTTTTTTTTTTTTTCATTGCATTCGCTTTTATTCCGGTTTCTTAAATGTTAAAATTATTTGACACGTGAAACATTTCGAATGTATATTCACTTTTGGCCGAAAGTTAAATCGACTAATCGCGAGCAACACTGCATTGATCTTAGTACATCATATCAGGTCATATGCATATATGTAATTTATTTTTGCCTTAATTATTAGGATAAACAGATAATGATGGAGTGGATGATAGGTGCTGAAAGGGAAGATATTCAAATTGAAATTCCATTTACAATGCATATAAAGCGTTAATTGCGTAGTTATAAAAAACAACATTGTGGGTAGTTGCTACAAATGAATACAAAAGAAGGTATATATACTCGTTTTGTCGTTACGTTTGTAAAGTTTAAGAAAGGGAATGATCTCAGTGAAGGCGATAAGTTACTAAGATATCTTGGTTTGCCTTGGTGGTTTAGTTTAGTTATCATGTCCGTCTGCTGATTGAAATGAAATGAACTGCTTAAGTGATCATATGTAGGACAGACAGTATGGATTGCCTGCCTGGGTATTCGAACAAACCAAATATAATTGGATTTCAATATTCATTACAAGCCTTCCTCACTACATACACCAGCATTTGATTTTAACAGTCTTTTAATTAGAATGCTGTGAACATTAGATTCTGCCTTTGAAGTTTATTTTTAAATTTTAAGCTTTTTTCTATTTTTTTTTCTTCTTGTATTTCTTTTGTAGTTTTTGTTATTTTTCTTACTGTTTTTTCTTGTTTAGTTTTTGCAAACTTTTTCCGCCATATCTGAAACCATTTGAAGCACAGCTGTGTACGTAGATTTAGCAGGAATTTAGCAGCATAGAGTAAAGCCGTAGTAGAGTTGGTATGAAAACAAAAAATAAAATGAAAAGAAAAGAAATGAAAAAAAAAAAAAAATGGAAAAAAAAAACCAACCAGTACGCTATTGCTGTTGCTGCTGTTACCGTTGCTATATATGTATGTAATTGTTGTTATTGTGCTGTATAGTGCACAGTTTCTGATAGTCAGAATTTTTCCCACGTTGTTGTCTGTGAGTAGAGTTTTTCTGCTTTTCTGCTATTTTTCTGTTTGTCTCTTTTTAGTTTTTTATTGTTGGATTTGTGTCTGTTAGTGTGTGTGTGTGTGTGTGTGTGTGTGTGTGTGTGTGTGTGTGTGTGTGTGTGTGTGTGTGTGTGTGTGTGTGTATTAACCATAAAAATACAACTATAACAACAACTCTAAAAATAAATTCATATTTTGTTTTTGAGATCCCGTTGCTATTTGATTGTTATTTTTTTTATTTATTTATTACCCCCCCCCCACCCCTCCATCCCCTTTTTTTTTTTTTTTGAACAGCACAACTGTTGCTGATGCCATTGTTCTTGATTATTGCGATTGTTATTATTGTTCTTCACTTGCCAACTAGCACATGTTGCACTGTTTATTTAATTATTACATGCATACATACACTGCCAACTAACGTAGAAGCAAACATGTACATATAGTCCAATTCACTTAATGGGCTTCAAAAATTTATTATGAAAAATAAAATAAAATCAAATCAAAAACAAGACACAAAACACAAGCAAAAAATAGACCAAGAAAGACCTTTACTGTGATTTATTGGGGTTATTTGGTGAATTTTGTTGTTCTTATTGTTGTTATTATTGTTGCTGTTGTTATTATTAAACATTATTGTCGTTTTTGTTTATTTAATTGTCTTTAATTTGACGCAACTCTAGACAACTGTGTATTATTTCAAATTTAAATCGCACTCTTGATAATTACAACAATAAATAAAATATTATTAAACGCTAAATGGTGTAAGATATATGGCATTTTAATGCGATTCAATTCATTTGGGAATACGATATTATGACTCGCTTACAAGCACTTTCATTTATCGTGGCCTTTGCAGTTGCAATTGGTGTGAAAGTCGGTTAAAAATGTAACAAATCTCAATGTCACATAGTTGGCCAACAACTGATTTGCATTGCATTTCGTAAAGTTTACTCTAACGGATTGAAAGTTGGATCTCGCAGATTTCGAAGAAGGGAAAATCGTTGGCGGTCGGCTAGTGGGAATGAAAACAGCTGAGCCGTTTAACGCTTTACGAGCAGCAGTATCCGCGGCAATGACATCATGCACAAAACATGATCATATATCATCGATGAAGAGCAATAGTGGGTGAATTCCAAAGTCAACTGACAGAGACGATTAGTACTGAAAAGAATTGTGGCCAAACAATGTAAAGCTATCGCGGCAAAAGTGACAGCGGAACCCGACATCGACTTGAGTAATACTTTTTCGATAAAAATGGGACGGCTTAGGCTCCACAACACTAACATTCGCGAACGTCACCTGCGAAAGAGGTCGTGCCACCGTGTCATGAAACCGAGGCATTTGATTGGCGAAAGAATGTGATATGACCCGATGAATCATCGTCCACATTTGCAAAAACGGCCGGCTGTGTATGTACGGAGAAGCCCAAAACAACAACTACGAACCGGACTGCCTGTTTATTAAATTAAAGCAAGGAAATGTTTTTATTATGATTTGGGCGGCTTGTGATATTCATCTGCTTAGTTACATTATTGACAGGATTCGCTGCGAATGAATATCTCGACATTCTCAATGGGTAAGATTAGCTATCGTTAGCTCCTGTTGCTGCCAAACACTGCCATATTTCAAGATTATAATATGTCCATACATACGGCCAAAAAGGACGATCAGATTACCATCAAATATCTTCTCCGGTCACCATACTCGGCAGGCCTGAAGACAATTGAACCCTTATGGGAAGTTTTTGAGCAGAGAGTGAGAAACAGATTTCGATCTCCGAAGAAAGCGGCGGATGTCTTGCTACAAGAATAGTGGGCAACATTCTGTTGTAAATTATTCACACGCTCTATGAATCTATGCCATAACGAATTGCAGCTACCCTACAAACAAGCAGTCGCCCAAAACCTTTTTATTAAAAGAAATATTGTGAAGGTGCAGATCTAGAACACCCATATCTCTCAGTGGGGGAAGCTTTAAATTTTAAATACAGCTATACATGCATGGCTATACAAGATCCATATATATATATATATATATATATGTGTGTGTATAGATACATATACGACCATTCAATAAGTGCTTTCACCATAAATTTTCAATCAACACTTCAGTGTCATTCGCTGTACATTCGCATTAATTCGCCCTTGAAGATGCGTAAACAAGATCAACATTTAAAAAAAAAATTGTTTTCTGACAAATGAAATTTATTTCCATCTGTCTGCTTAGGTACATAAACAAACAAAACTATATGCATTTGTAGCATGTGAAAAGCGAAAAATAGTGCTTGAAAAATCCATTCCGCCAACAATGAGTAATAGTTTCGTACGGTATTTGGTATTGGCGATGTATTCGTGCCGTGTATACGTTTTCGGAAATGCTGCTGATTCGATCATTACAATGGATTCATCTATTACCGAGCGATGTTGGTTGACTTTTTTGACCTCAAATTCATACTACGGACGGATTTTTTCTTTTCAGTAACATTGGATCAGGAATTGCCAGGCCGTTCGTGTAAATATACTTAATCAGCTGTTTAGGGTCAAAATTGTTAAACTGACTGATAAAGTTGAAATTTGACGTATTTCCTTTTAGTTCAGGGCTAGAAGCGGTCAAGGAAAATGGACGTAATCCGAATTCATTTACCCTACTACAGGTATTGATGTGAAACTAAAAAAAAAAAAAAAATCTGTTCGAATCGAAAGGGTTTTTGATTAGTTGCTTCGCTCGTCTAAAACTAACACAACACCTTGCAATTCTTGCCTATGACTTTGATCAACGGTTCTATTCAATAGCTGAGCATAACTTTCCTATAATTTTTTTGCTGTTGTCTAGCATTTGGACAAAGTACACTTTTGTTACTATATATTAAGCAATCAGAATAGATTTGATCAGTATAAATTTGAAGGGCCAATTATTGCAAAAAAAAAAAGAAATATTTTAACAAACTCGCTCGTAAATTACTACAATGATAGAAACAAAAGACGTGCGAAAATTTTGCTTTTTGTGTTTGGAGAACGATTGAACAATCATAGTGAATTGTCAGAGCAAAAACTATTCTCTATGAAAAGCATTGATTAAATAACCTTCATGTTCTGATAGTTTATAACAACGTATTGGTCTGAAGTTAAGTTAACAATGAGAAGAGAAGAGTAACATCATTGTTTGTTTGTCGTTAGAAAACTATTTGAGAAAATTTGAAGAAAGCATAGATCACTTCACATTGCCCTAATCACATAAGTCAGCAAATCGAAATACCAGCAAAAGTATACCGTTTCTTTTCTTAGGCTTTCTTTGTCTTAGCTGTATTTTTGCCACGAAAAAAGCCTTTAAGTAGTCTTTAATTCACGTGATCTGTGAAGCCGACGATGTAAATAAGTCGCTTTAATGACGGAGCTGCCCTATACAAAGATGTAAATAACATATATATATATATATATATATGTATATATATACACGTAATATATAACATAAAAGTGTATTAACAAGCAAATCGAATTTTGATTTTGAGAAAATTTAATTTTTCAAAGCAAACAAAAAAGATTTATTTCTATTTACATTTTGTCATAATATTGATAAATAATTTTTAGAGCAAATATTTGTATGTAAATCAATGGCAGCAATTACAAATAGTAAGGGAATTATACGCAGCACAAAATATTGTATGACCAAAATTGTTCTAATTCTCTGATTATAAATATAAATAAACAGCATTTTTATGCATATATATATATATATATATATATATATATCTATGAACACACATATATACAATAATGCTTTGTGCATGTGTATATGCTTATATGCATAAAACTTCTAATTCCCAACACAGCATCTCGCATGTGTGGTGCTGTGATGTTTTTCTTTTTTTTTTTTTAATTTTTGTTTCTGATTTTAATTCAATTTTATTTCTAGTACCGCATAGATTTTCGCTCAAAAAAGCTGTATGGGCGAATATGCCTATGTAAGCGCATATTTATTAAAGGTGTGGTTACCTTTTTTTTGTATACAGAATTCTTTTTATTTTTATTTTTTTTTTTTGCATTTCATGTGCAATTGCTGATAGTAACTGAGATCTGCTGGGTTTTGTTTCAAAATATTTTGATTCTCACCGCGGGGCTTATACTGAACTTTGCAAACATCTATATATAATGTATCGAAATATCCTTAAACTATATATTATGAAACGTTTGATTGCTATTGTATTAAATTCCGTTTGTGAACGCGTCCACAATTAGCGATCATTCGCAGTTTATTCGATTTTCTTAGGTTATAGTCTCGAAAATATGTTTAAGTCTCTTTGAATTCTTCCTTAAACGTGTTTCCGTCATGTTTCGGCCCAAGAGCGAACGCTGTTGAAAATGGTTTGGATCGGGCTACCTTTTCATGCACTTTCCTTATTTTGAAAATTCGTTAAATGAGTAGCCGTATTAAGCGTAGCTATATAAGGTAGGTTTAAAGGTGGGCTGGTGTAAAAGTGTAAAGGTGGGCCTTGTTTGTAATTTAATTGTCGACTGTCTATTTTGGCCTTTCAAATGAGCTATAGCATTGTTTGATAGGCTCAGACCAATCAAAGTAAACAGACGCTTAATTCAGCGATTAAGCAAAATACCGTGAAACTCTTTCCCGACTATTTATTTAATGAAATGTATATTTTAAGAAACATTAGGATATAAACAATAAACAATAGTTTATTTGCCAATAACGCGTTTGACTACGGATCCGAAGAATTCAGATTCGACTCCTAGTGGGATCACTCACACGGGACCGGTGTCCACATCATTTTTTATCAATTCTAAGCAACTTGTGAACACAAGAAATTTGAATATTTGCGAAAAATAGATTTTAGATCGCTTTCCAATCGATTTGGCATTTGCCTTAATACACCCATTTTTATCAAATATTTTATATAATTAGCAAACTATTTACTTAGCGCTTGACTTAATAAGTTCGTACGATCAGACTTTTTAGACGATACCAACGATAGGATGTTTGATCCATAAACCATGCCATGAAGTGTCTTGCGATTAAGTCTCGTGTGCTGCTTTCCTCCATTTCTCGCCAGATCGCAACTGACTAATCAACTTTGTCCGGTAAAATTTCTGCTTTCTTCAAATTGTTTACACCAATGGTAGTGCACATGCGCTTATGATTCATTCTATGCACAGCTTTGTTATGAAAGGGTCTTCTAGCAAACTTATGTACTCAGATTCCCTTAGCTAGAACGGAGCGATCACAGCACAGAGATGTAGTCACGGATTGCATAGTTAAAGTCTGACATTTCCCAAGCAGTTATCGGAAAGCTGCAAGGAAAATCTAATGCATTTAGATGCATGCGGATAATCAACGATGAACGAATATGTCAATGTTAACTAACAATCCATCGTACATACTGAATATATTACTACCAAATATATATATATATATATATATATGAAGAATTATAAATACATACCGTACTTTAACGTTAATGTTGTTGAACTAAATAGTATTCTGAACTCATACACTCGCAAATGATAGAAAGACGAAGCGAACAACGTTACTGTCAAAAGTGCATAGACAGCGAACTATGAAATGCATTTTGGCTCATGGATTTGAAAGCAAGCGAATCGTTCACTTTTACCGAACTTTTGAAAGGAATTACCATTCATATGAAATTTAATGATATTTTTTAAATAGCAGGTGAAGGGGTCACCAAGATAATCAATTCTTTTTCCTTTCGAGTATTAATTAAAAACATTGTCTGATTATTTTTACGATCAACTGTACATCATAAGATGAGTTTGTTGCGAGCAGTAAGGAAGTCTTTAAGCTTTTGTATTTTCATTTTTTTGGAGCTAATAAAAGTCTATGTGCGAGTACATAATTCTACAAGTTGAAAATTCCTATAACGGTGCATGCATATAAATGTTTATGTGAGCTTGTGTGCGTGACTAAGTATGTTTGCGAGTTTCACGTTGTGCATTGCTGGGTTTGTGCCAAGTGTCGTAATGTTATGGTCGTTGCGCTTCAGGTGTCAAAATAATAAAATTTAGAAAAAGTAAGAAAAAATAAAAAAATAAAAATGAAAGAGAAAAATATAAAAAAAAGAGGAAAAATAAAAAGAACAAACTAAACAGAAGAAGAAAGAAAACTGAACAAAGAAAACAAACGCAACAAAATCTTTACTACGGTTAAAGAATAACACAATTTAAGCATTCTTTTAACATTTTCAAGTGGCAAAAATTATATATTGTTGGTAAGCGTTATAAATTTAAGGAAGGATTATAATCATGGAAATAGAGAGAAACGGCCACAAAGGCATATATACAATGGCATCGTATTTAGCCATTACAAGACACACAAAGATGGATAGGCAGGCACTGTGTGAAATCCATGATGATGAGTTCGACTCTTGAATATTTCTAAGAAATTACCCGAAGGCATAGAATTTTCTAAAGAAATTAAATTTTTAAGCGAAAAATGATAGATAACAGAGGAAAGAAAAGAAAAAAGAAGCAGAAAAAAAAAAAGAAATGTTCAATTGTTATCGCTATGAGTCAAATATTTTATCTACACGCAAACACTCATTCAACAACTCATACATACAACTTAAACTTAAACCGCTTTAAGTCTTCCCAAGTTTCGCATATTCCATATAACAATATGTATACCTATATATAGGTAGGTAATATGTAACGTAACTTCAAATATGATTAAGTACTTTGTTTGGCCTTTGGTTTATGATAGAACTTCAATAAGCTTAAGCTATTTTAGACAGGTGTGGCTTTCATGTTTCAACATCAGCAGGAATCAAAAATGCAGATGGATAGTGAAGGTCTCCCATCGTATCCCTATATTTATTCAAAATCGACAGTTAGTTAGTTCAATGCTCGCTAACCTAATCGTTACTTTATTGTGTATATGTGCGTGCCAGTGAGTGTGGGTGTATCCAGTAAGCAAAATAGTTTTCAAAACAGTAACAGCAACTAACATGCACTTACATAACATTTTATATACATACTCGTATCCCACACACTTTATGTAATCCTATAGCATAGACGTATCATTGTGTAGTTGCTTTTTTTTATACGTTCTAAAGTGCATTAGTTGTATATATATACAAATCTAAGTCTCGCAAAATGTATGTTGAGAGGTTAATAAATGTGGGAATTGGTGAGGCGACAATCATGATATCGGTACTTTTTCCTACCTATTGCGCGTACATAATACGCTTTAATGCAACCAAACTGCTGAGATAAAAAACACAAATCGAATCGAACGATGTTGCTATGAGAAAAATGTGGATTTTCAAAAGTAGAAAGAAGAAGGAAGAAAAAAAATTGTAAAATAAAGTATATTGTATCGTTGCACGTGGGCAAACCGTATCGCGATCTCAATGCGCTATTGTAATCGCTTACTTCTTAGCTTTACAACCCACTTCCTCGCCTTGAAGTACGAAGGCTCTAGTCTAACGTGTTCAAAAGCTCGCCAAATATCTGATATCGGACTTCGCAGATGCCCGCGCCTGGGCATGTCAATCGCCTCTTCGCAGAAGTTGCACAAATCGTTATCTGAAATGTCCATATTACGCAAGTGGCGTCTGAGGGAACTATATGCATCGCAGAAAGCAGTGATCCAGCGTAGATCGCTATTCCGTATTATTTGCTATATTGCGAGATTTTATAAACCATTATGCGTACAACGGCTACATGTTTTTTTTTTTTTTTGTTTCTATTGCAGTACTAACCCTCTAGTAGAGCCGCTTTGTCCGCTTTGATTGTCCGTCCAGCTCCCCCATTGACTAAGCAGTCAGCCCTTAACTGTAACTTGCTTAATTGCTTAAGAAAGATGTAAGCAGAATATCGTAATAAGTGATTACATATCTGTGTAATTCTCTTTCTAGTCAAACTGCACTTGAACCCTAAAATCTTCTGTTAGTTCATTTAAGCAGTTTCATTACAGTTGCTTAAGAGATATTTTAATCAATAGGATGTAAATCAATTTTTGAACGCTTCAGTATCCCATTAAGTTTATGTTAGAAATTCTGCACTACTTTTGCTAAACGCCTAACTAAAGAGGTTATGTATTTAATTATAACTGTGAACGAAGGAAAACAGTTGCGTTGAGGGGATCAAATGGGTACAACTCATTAATATTTTGATTAATTGAAGTATTATTCGATAAAGTTGAAATTGTGCTTAAGTCTCCCTTCGTATTCATCAACGTCTAAATTGATCTGATCTAATCTAACTTTGTTTCTATTGTCGACATTAAATTTTCTCAAAACTTTCTCACCTCAATAACATTAAAGAGTATTTGCTCTGTAGTAAGAACGAAATATGCATATAACAAGTTCTCAAGGAGACTGCTACAAAATCAAGCAAGCGCCGCCATAAATCAACTTAAACCTTACAAAAGTATAAATATTTGAATTATAAATGTTGCACATTTCCGAGGCCATAGTATAATTTGAACACTTGTTCATTTAGACAGTTCGTAGCCTGACGAACCCAACGCCGTTATCAGTGAAAAAGGTATGCGTCGTTGTTGTTCCATCGCGGTATTGCGTACGACTACTCTGCAAATCGCAAGCCAATCTAAAAATGAATTGAGCTGATTGTTGTTCCATAGCAAGTCGCTGAAAAGGTCGCGTCACATCACTTTTTTTCTTAAATGAGGCAAAAGCCTTAATGAAACTTTATTGGTCAGTAATGCCACAAAAATTCATGACGAATATAAATAAATGACACTTTACCAAGACAGTGTGATGGCAAAGTTGTTTTCACAATTACCAAATTGAAGTGTTTATCCTCTACTCTACTCTAGACAGATGTTTTTTGGCTCATTACTTTATATTTGTCTATTTATATTTTTTTAAAAGAGTTTATGATTTTTCTATAAGCAAATCGTTTAACTATCCACTGTTCTTAGTCGGCCTTTCGAACTTCTTTACTCTGCGCAATGCAAAGCAGTAACTAAATCTCACCAGTGTCTGGGTAAGTATTGCTTTACAGGCCTTTAAAAGCAAAAAATAAAAAAAAAAGAGAATTAATTTTGTGTAACACCTAACTAAGACCAGACAACATAGGACTTTATAACGTACCGCTATAGATCAACATTTTACGCAATAAGTTGGTCAATTATCTACCTATCTATCTTATGTGACAATTAACATCCGCAAGGCACATAAATGTTGTCTTGCCCAACTTGTTGCTGCCAATATCATGTCTTAATGTGTATATCTCACAACACCCTTGATATTCTAATAACAATATTTAGATAAACACATATTTTGTTTTCATTTCGTAGTTCATTGAATTGACTTAAAACAAATATTGACATTTGTTAAATGAATCGTTTATCATGAATTATATACTTTTTATGTACAATGGACTTTATTTTATAGCTTTCTAAACAATAACTCTTGACTGACAAGTGTACATATTTACATACATATGAACGCTCTTATGTCGATATTCCTCTGTTTATCCACTCGCAATATAATATTCACAATATTAAGCATTGAGTATATAAATAATGTCATTCCTCTTGTAACGACAATGCAGCGAATCTAACGCCCATGTATCAGTCTGCTGTTGAAATTCTCGCTCAGTGCTCCCAGTGCTCCCGAAAGGTGAAACATGTATCATATAACGATTGTTGACTCCATTATGTTTGCTTTTAAAGCGACAAGACAATTAATAAAATAATTGAATGTAAAGATTAATATATATATATATATATATATATATGTGTGTATTTTTAATGGGAATTTCTTTTCACCCTTACCGACCCCCAATTAACATAAATTATGCAACTGTTTTAAAATTTTATTGAAGATATCCGATATTCGCTTTGAGTCCCGATATTTCTTCTCTTAGATCTTAACATAAAATGGAATTATCACAGCTTTCCCAATTGAATAAATATATAACAACATTTATTATCTATTCATCATTAATAATATCAAACCGTACATGCTGTCCAGATTCTATCCAGACTTAATCCAGTCTTTTCGATCATTTGAATGCGAAATTCCTATTAGCCAATTCAACCAGATAGGTCTGGCCTTTTCTTGTAAATCCTAAAGTTGCAAAACATACAGTTATCATATTCATAGAAGAATGAATTCCGCTGAAACACTTATGAAATGAGTTGGAAAAATTCATTAAAGACTTGAGAAATATATTTATAAATTATGTTCGGTAATTAATTAATCTAAACCTAAGATTAAAACTAAGATTAAATCGTCAGATTGCTTGCTATATAGTCACTCTTTTATTGATATGTAAACGCTTGAGATTTGGAGAAATAGCTGATGCGTATCCGAAATTCGGTACAAGATGAACATACATTTTTTAGTTGATTATTCCTCTCTCACTTTATGATAACAAATATAATCAACCTACAACTGTGTAAAATAAATAAATATCTTGCACATATATACATCTATATATCAAGGTATACATATATATAAATATAATTTATTTACGTGTTATGTCACTATAATGTAAACAATCATGAATTACCAAAGAGAGAAAAAGACATATATGTATATGTACATGTATATATTTAAAGTTAAATAGGTTTAATTATTTGAAATTTTGGAAAGATACAATTTCACCAAAATTTAATTGAAAAATAAAATGTTTCAAGAATTTCTAACGTTTTCCAATTTTAATAGTTGTTATGTTGTTATGGTATTTTTGTTTTTTAGTTTTCCTTTAAGAATCCGACCGGTAGAGAGGAATCAATCAATTTATTCAACTTTAAATATTAATAAAAGAGAATTCGTCCATGAGCTGTAATTTAAAGCAATAAATATATATATTATAAAGTACTTGTTAGTGCACTCATGTTAAGCAAGTAAATGCCTCTCATATGACTAACAAAAATTAATTCAAAAGTAATTCTTAAGTAAAACGCTTCTAATGCATGAAATCATGCATCGGTGAAAATCCATCTATACATCCACTGAAGTTGCTATTATGTACTTAAAATTTTCTTCTAGAAAATAAACCAACACAGGATCTCTTTTTCTTCCTTATAGGTGTAAGCATAGGTATAGACATATATTATAGCTCTGTAGTATTAATTTGAAAACATTTTAATATACACAGTATACTTGCAATAACTTCCGACTTTTTTATCACAACTAAAGGCTTTATTGCGACCGAGAAGGACAGGCATATCTAGATAGCTTCACATTTTGATGCTGATCAGAAATATATAGACCTTTTATCAATCTTTCGACCGAGAGGGACAGGCATATCTAGATAGCTTCACATTTTGATGCTGATCAGAAATATATATACCTTTTAAGATATTTTGAAGAAATGAATATCATTTTAACATCGGTTAGTGTGTACACAAAATATAATTTACTTTTATCGTAAATACATCCTGCACACATCAATATACCATGTAGCGTGTTCAACATCGCATTGCTAACGTAGCATTTTGCTTTGTACTCTACAAAACAGATTATATTAATTTTGTGCACCCACAAGAGCCTAAGATGGGCCCAAATTGTTGTTACACCCATACTACTCGATTGCCTAAGTGTGTCTGACCGCCTGTCCATCTGATAGCTGTCCGTGTAAATTTGTTCTCAAGCTACAGATCGCGATTTTTGAGATATTTCGATGAGCTTGAACTTGATTTTAATACACTGATGTACTTTAACCCAAGTACGAAAGCTATTGAAAATGATTCGTATCGGACCATTTATTTTGAAAAGCCACTTACTATGAAAAACTGTATTGACCGAAGGAGTGTAGAATATTTAATGGTGGGTTAAGGTCCAGTATAGTATTCTGGCTTGTTTGATGTGGCTTTAACTTTTCGATCAAGACAAAGCAATATCCGCGAAGCGATCTTTCAAATTTCGCGAATACCCAAAGATAGCTAGGAATAGCCAGGCGGAACTAAATTATGTGAACAGAGCAGAACGATATAATACGATATGCACGTAAGGATCATTATCACAAACGAAAAACTAACAGGTTTTGCCTGATATTCTATCCAATAGCTTCGCGCAAACGGCGCATGATTAATTTAAATTATATACCTTATTAACGGTTTTAATAATTCTTAAGGCTAAACCTATGCCACGATAACTAAATCCACGAAACTAAGCGTTATAACATGTTTTATCGTATCATAGTATGCCTCACAGCATTTATTAAGAAAATTTATTATTATTTATTATTTATTATCTATATATGTATATAGATGATATTTGACCTAAATATTGTTGGTTGTGAGCATTTCTTTAAAAGCTAACTATACACAAATTTTTTGAGAAACTAACACATACACATTCTTTTCAAGGTATTTAAAGCATTTTAGAACATTCGTAGTAAATTCTTTTTAAATATGTTCCGTAAAAATTACCAGCGTATGGTTTTACGCAATTAACTTTGCTTTCGTTGTAAGTGACATTTTATGAGTTGAGAACTATCAATTGCTTTATTTATTTTGCAACTAGTTACTATAGCATTACATAACTTAAAATTATAGGAAACAAAATGTAATATAAATTAAATACAAACAGGTAAGGACGGCCAGTTTTTAAATACCCATCATACGACATCATATATCGACTTTTTAAAACAGAACGTTGTATGGCAAATGGTCGAAAAAGTGGGCGAAGGGCGGCTTCGTCCTTGGCTCAAAACACTCCGGTCTACCATATTTCATCAAAATATCCCAAAAATTGCGAACTGTAGGTTGAACAAAAGAAAGACAGACAACTAGACATACTAGACATACAGAGAAGCTTAGATCGTTGCAAAAACTGATTCTATATCGATCGATGTAATGAAAGGTGGCTCTATCTTCACCCTTCCTTATATCACATGTGGTGTAGGGTACCAAAAAAAAAAAAAAAAAAAAAAAAAAAAAAAAAAAAAAA
>CCAG010009846.1:0-51467 GCA_001077435.1 Glossina morsitans morsitans
AAAAAAAAAAAAAAAAAAAAAAAAAAAAAAAAAAAAAAACTACGTAGAAGGGGGGAAAGATATTAAAAGTATTTCACTGAATATTTTTACCCCCGTCATGGACATAATTGTTGTGATTACAATGATCATGTACTGTATCATTTATGAAAAGATACAATTAGGGTAAAACATTTAATCGCCAACAGTAAAACAACGGCCTAAATGAAAAACCCTCCATAACATACTTTGCATTATCTTTTAACAATGCCAGTCGAGTCATTGGGGCAACTTGACTAATTTCCTAACTCAACTTGTTTTACTTGCTTGCAATGCAATGCAATGCAATTTGGAGAGAGTTGATCTTTCCGCTCTCATTGTTTAAGAACATAATCATTACTTGAATCAATTTTATTCGTTTCATATAGTATTTTATATATACACATTTTATTTCCGTCCGGTTCGTGACTAGAACGAATCTTTCAGCAAGTGCTGATTCAATGAACTTCAGATATCTTCTTTTCTTTAGTATTTAAAGATTAACACTTAGTCTTAGAGGTCATTACTTTATGTTAAATAAAAATGACGACTTGAAACGTATCGATTATTAAATAAAGCATCAAGGCCCGGAAAAATAGCGATTTTAAAGTTCCCAGGGTTTCCTTTTTTAAAAAATATAACTCATACTTTAAGCAATTGACTGCATGTATGTATGAAGTCATATGAAGTAAAAAATTACGAATTAATATAAAAACTCAAAATTGTAATAAAATATAAGACAAATGTTATTTAACGTTATGTTTTGTTTATGTAATAGTACCAGTAAGCCTGCTAAAAATTAAAAAAAGAAAAATAATTAAATTCGCTAGTAGAGAAGTTGTTCATCGTACAATGTAAAGTAAGGAAATCGGTTATATTACTTAATTATGGTGAGAAAGCGAACGGCGCGGATAAGAGCGACTGAATAATTGCACCATAGACACTTGGAAAACAACGGATGAATAAGTGCTATAAGAAGCGAATAAGAAGATTACAATCGTGCAAGGCCAACTATAAGATATCCTGCGCTACTTCGTCTAATACAGTTATTCACTCGTTTCAGTTATAATACACCAAAAGTTACACATTACTTTCATGCGAAAGCATACTTTTCATATTGGAGGAATAGTTACATGTGATGACATTCAGCAAAACTAAACATACGTTGTCCAAATTCGGTAATGCGGCTTACTATTACGGTTAACTTATTGAAAAGTATATCTTTTTACTGTGTAAAGATTCAATTTTTGTAGAAAGGTTTCTATGAGAGAGGATTCAACAAATCGCTCCAGCCGAACCAAATTTTTCATACCAATTTAAAGTGCCCGAATACTATTGCAAGACAAGCGTTGTCGAGAAATTTTGGAAATTGCAATTGCTTACCATTTAACGACTTTTCAATATAAGGCGTTATATGGGGAGTGGTCGAAACAATGAAGCGATCCGAACCATTTTCAATAGCTTTTGTCCTTGGGTTAAGGCACGTATCTCAAAAAGTGCGACCAGTAAATTGAACACAAAGTTACATGAACAGACAGGCAGATGAACAGGCAGGCAGAAAATGATTTTGAATCATCGGTATAATAAAAGGTGCACTTGCGATAAGCCCTTCTACTTGTTACATACGTCCGCCAAAAGCTTAATTCTTATTCTCTATCTCTGACACCTCCTGCAAGTGATACCAAAATAAGAAGTTTTTGTTTTTAAAAATTTTATTATTTCTTAGCAATTTTTAAATTTTCAAAAACCCTACTTTCTTTAACAATAAATTGTTAGTTCGTGTGTGTGCTACTTTCAAAAATAAATTACACAGCTAACTGGTTAAGTATTAAGGAGTAGATATTTTCCATATTGTTCGAGATGTTTCAATTATTCATAAAGAGCGGGAACGCAAAGTCAAGTAATATATTGAGCATTATATCGTATTGTGATTAATGACGAAGAGAAGATCCCTTACAATAACCCGAAATGAGGAAAAGAAAGTGTGATTTAAACATGTTGTTGTTTATGTGTCACTATCTAGCCAAACATGAATACCTAAGCCGGAACGCCCTACTTCTCCGCAGGTGAAATTTTTTTAATCTTTTGAAAAGTACTTGGTTATATATATATATATATATATATATATATATGTATGTGCACGTTTTTACTGGGCTCCTTTTTATTTGTATTTTTGTTACAAAAACTTGGAAAATTATATTTATATATTTTCTGTAGCGATTACACGAAAGAACTGTTTAAACCTGTTTTGGAAAATAACAAAAAATTCACTCACAGGACCTATTCAGAAAACTATCTATATAGCTATGCTTATTCTCTTTTCAATGGGAGAGAGAAATTGCATTCTAAATTTGACTGAAATCGCCTAGAAATCTATTACCTATACCTTCAGGGATCTAAGAATCTACTGCAGACATCATAGGGGTGAAAATTCCTTATATTTTTGTAAAAACAAAAAGCACGACCATGCCGTACCATGTTGATGGGATTTTTGTGGGGGGACTATGGTAAATGCATGCCTTTGTCAACCTTTACTTCGTTTTCATAGCGAGCAAGTTTTGCTAAAACATTCGCGGTTTTCTATCTCATTGAAATGGAAGCAAAGGCTGATAAAAAGAGATATGAGAGACCTTAAGATTGATCTTTCATCGATATACACTATCATCAGCAGACACAACAAAATTATCGTCAACTTTATCCTACCCTCCATATGGTAGGGCATTCCATTGAAAAGGTGAAAGTGCCTATTGTTAGGGGTTAGTGAAAAAATTTTTTTGGCAAATTTTAATGACCGAGACATTTCTATCATTTACACATTTTGTATGCACGCCATGTACAACAATTAAGTTAAAAGAAATTCATTCCCTTTTTATTTTTTTATTTTGTTTTTGCGTTTTCTTCATGTAAATATTCGAGTCAACATATGCGTCCAATATCGAAAAGTAAAAAAGTTATAAAGTTGCCTGTAGGTCAGTAAGAAACGTGACCAAGTTGCAGAAAAATGAAAAAGCAAGAAACGAAAAAGTAATTATATATCTGAAGACCAAAGCTAAGGAAATACAAGCTTTGATGAAAGTGTAGATAACCAGAGAAATTAAGCCGAAAAAAGAAGAAAAAAAAGACAACGATATATTTAAAGTCGGCAGAAAATTCTAATTTTTCTTTGGTGTATGGAAATCGACAAAAAAAAGTAAGTAAGAAAATTGTATTCGGCCGCGATCAATTCGTTTATACGCAGCGCCGCCGTTATCTAAGCAGCCTAAAAGACTAAAAAGCAGAAAAAAATAAAATTTCAATTCTCCGTAAGATTGCGTGACTGGTTTTTTTCATTATTGGAAACTTATATTGTTCATCTGTTGTAGATTGTGGGCAAAAAAATTGCATTCTATCTACATTTACTCTTAAAGTCCTTTTATTCGATATGCATATCGACGGGATTGTGAACAGAAATGTAGTCCACCACGTCGTGACGTACGCGATATTTAATTTAGAATTAACCCACTTAGCCTGTCGCATTCTACTCTCTCTCTCTCTCTCTCTCTCTCTCTAAATGCTCTTATTTGATATCCCGTCCATGAAAAAACGAATCCTCCAACTTGTGAGATCCCATCATATTGATTGTAGAATTAACACATTTTTAGACAGATAACACACCTGGCTGTGAGGAAGATGCAGGATAATTTCCAACTTTGTGTCTTGTCTATCTTATGCGTAATAAGCAGAAAACAGAGCAGAAAAGTGAAAATATGTGAAAGTAAAATGTGATCGCTTGTAACCTTATGCAGCTGTGTCGTGTCGACTGTCGGGCGACTTGTCCCCTTTTTCAATATCATTCCAACCAAGAACTTGCGATATTTCTGTCAATCAAGATAATATTTACCACAGATATTACACAGGCAGCCAGATAGATGGACAGACGGGCATACTTAACTCAAGGTCTCTGAAGCTTGCGTCTGGGTGTTGCAAACGGTTCGATGAAATGAATATAGCCCTCATTTTGCGGTGATGGGCATAAAAAGCAAAACAGAAAACCGACAATACATTAAAACATGAGACATATTTAGGTTATTACGTTGTGTTGATGGAATGTTTTTGAACTAACCGAATCAGCAGCAACAACAAACTTATTCGATTGCATGAATAATTATGGAGAATATGACAGCATTATGGAGAACGCATTTGGAATATCTTAATTTCGATGTATCGTAACTAGAAAGGCGAAAATTTCTGGGGATATAACGTAAACAACATTTGCATTTCCACAGCATAAGACCCACTCTCAGATGGTTGGCAAAATTCAGAGCACACGCTCTACGCTCTACACTTGTTTATCTTTGACAGTGCGCGCGAGCAAATAAAAATTCTTTTGCTCATTTATACAAACCTGAAGTTGAAGATGAAAATAAATATTAAAATAGTAAAATGTTCAAAAATTTATACTAAGCCTTCAAGACTTCTCATACCATTTGTCGATATGATTTGCAAAGTATTTCGTTAATTGATCGTAATGATCGTCATGTTGTTGTGGACGTATTCGTAAGCGGGCCATGGCAGCTCGCAAAGTGAACTTTAAAATGTACTGGCGAATATTTGCGCCAAGTTTTGAATTAACGTTTACTATACATTGGAAGTTGTGCTTGTTTGATTAACAAAGTATTAGCGACATCTGATCTATGGTCATTTAGTAAAAACTTATGAGCTAAGTTTTAGTTTTCTCAATTGCAACAACAGCTGACAGTTAGAGGATCAAATCGACTGACCAACGGACTATTCGATGAATAAGTTTAATTCTACTCAAACTTTTATCCTAATGCAGTATATAATCTAAGTTGCTCTGATATCTGACTATTGAAAATAGGGGAACAAATGTAGTGCACTTAATGAGCTCAAAAGTAATTCGCGGAATATTGTAGACACATCTACCTGCTCATATCAAAGCAAAGCAGAGTTCTTAGAAAGTTGCCATTTTTTCGCTTTGAGTCTAAAAAAAAAAAAAAAAAAAAAAAAAACTGTAAACTGGAAGGATTTCGCAAAATTTGAAATCATTTCAATCAAGTTCTTCTCTAGAGCAAAACTTGGGACCTTGAAAATTTCTAGCATGCAAAGTGTCATAAGTCATTTTTCCAAAGTTACGTTAATGTCGCAGATAGATTGCGCGAAAGGCGCAATGTGTGAGACGGGAGCACTGGGAAATAGCCACCGTATAGCCGAGAAGATAAGAATCGAGACTGCCATGTCAGTGCTCACGCATTTGAATCTAAGTGCGGTAGACAATGCTTTTATAACCGCTACATATATAGTTAATTAAACTTATGTTCGGCTTTTTTTCACTTCAAAGCCTAAAACTATTGTAAGCCGTTTAGTTTGGATTTCGCTGTTGCTTCTAAGCGAATTTCTTCGCTATAATGTCGTAATCTAAGTCTTTGATCTTAAACAAAATGTGTTGCTTAATTGGACTGAATGTATATCGTAGTCAGAAAAAAATGAGCAACTAAATAAATAAGGCTAAGTGGTACTGTTAGAGAGCTTTACTGCTGGACAGATTTCTTTTATCTCTGTGGAATTCTTGGCCTTGTTTGCACCTCAACATAAATACAACGCAGCTGACTTTGCGCTGACGTTCAAGGGGATTAAAGGTTGCACACACTCTCGTCACTCCTACGCATCTGAGCTCGTCGTTGTTCGTGATCGAGAGTCGCCAGGTTAAATGTGGATGTTACCGCATACACAGGCGAATTGTGTTCTAATATTGGATATCCGAATATCGACTACAGTGAAGTACGTCTTTGCCTGCTTTAAAAAAGTTGATGTATTTCGACGCTTCCAATTTTGCTCTATAGGTGTTAGTCAGTGTTCTGCTATGAAAATCTCATATTGGATAAAACATGAGGAAACGAAATTCTTGAAATGGTAAAACCAACCAATGCCGACGTTGTAAAATAAAGTATAGTAGTCCTACGCGACTGGCGATTGCCCAAAAGATTAACGACAACTCGCAGAAAACGCGACTAACACAATGGACCAACGAAACTTTTCAATTGATAACTCGTTCGCAAAACGATATATAGAGAGAAAATTCACGAAAGGCAAAGTCAATAGAGTCAAGAGGATTGAGTCGTAATATTCGAACGAAAAAGACCAGAAGAAGCATTAACACATTTTCGTGAATAAATCTCCTAAGAACCTCCTAAATAAAACCTATGTGGTGTAGTGGATTAAATGTTTGGCAGCTCTGCCATGACTGCTTACAAACTAGTAAATAAAAACTCCGATTGATCTATTTTATATATAAGCATTTACGATTGTTTGTGTAAGCAACCAAAGAATAAAGATGGGTTTGACTCGTGCTGCGTATAAATTAAATTTTCTAAATTTAATTTCAATTTTAGCTAATAATACCGTTCCCTACATTATCATTTTATTACCTAAATCTTGTTGGGTCCGTTCCAATTACCAATTACATTTCCTGCTTGAAATCATTTTTTTTTTTTTTAGTGACTGCCGCAAGAACACTCAGAGATATACGAAGAAAAACCTAAATTCGCCAGATGCTAGCATCGCCTAACTAAAACTTGACTTTTCCGTCGTAGGGGACATCTTGCATTACATTATGTAAAGGTAATCCTGCAGTTGCAGGTCTAAAAAACCCACACACTGGCAGTCCCTTGCCAAATAGTGTTCCACTTTTTGATTTTATAATAAAAGGTTACATAATCAGCAACCAAATCAAATCGAACAGTAAGAGTATAGTGTCGAGAATGATGTTCACCTATGTTCACTTAAGATTCACCGATATATTCCTATCATATAACTAATGTCTATGACGTTGTCATTTTATGCAATTACAAGAGATGAAAGATGGGCGCTACCCGTTTCAACATATCGTACAACAACATTTCAAAATAAATCGCGCAATTAATGTGAATTTTTTGGTCACAAGCGGGCCGCTTTTCACAGAAATTTCGTTTAACCTTTGCCTTAACCTTCAGAAAAATGTTAATTGTTTTTGCCATTGATAAGCGAAGTATTTAGTGCCATTTTTAGGATCCACACGCCTGTTTGCTTTATAAATAGTGAAACTAATGAAGTGAAGTGTGCACGTAATGCTGTAAGTTTTTTTAAAAGCCTTTTTTGAAATCATTACACCTTTCTTACACCTTTCTAAAGTTAACAATGTCTTCGAAAGTAAACGAACCGGAATGGTACTTGGGAAAGAAACATTTTTAAGGGATTATTCTTATTTGTTCATTTTTTTGTTTTCTTTTTCCGTTTGTTTGATGGAAGTAAACGCAAAATATTCACAAATTCTATACTTTCACTTTGTCACGTTTTAAGCATTTTTTTCCTTTAAGTTCGATAGATAATAATGGGGGGGGGGGGGGGGGACATTTTAATTTGCATTGTTTTCATGAAGATTTCAATGAATAACAAAGAAGATGTTCAATCAATGATGAAATCGTATCCCAACAAGCGCACTTTCAAATAAAATAACAAAGATTATGACGATGATGACGATGATGATGATGATGGCGATGATGACGAAAACATGATATAGAGAATGACGGTGATGTAGACGTTTGCTGCTTGAATGTAGCAAATACTCGCCAAGCATTTGTGGCTAATGATTGAAAGCGGGAAAAAAAACAAAAAAAATAAATAAATAAGAGAAACATTATTTTCAGGTCGGGTCTACTTCTTTAATAGCCATTCCTGGCTTCTTTACGATAACTGTTCCAATTGCATGCTCGATAAATAGCGTATTTAGTAAAGATCAAAAACGATATTTCCTCCTTCAACGTAGGCGGTACTTTATAGGTACACACACCCACGAACTGAGCAAGCTGACAAAAGTTAGGTTCGTAAGTAAGCCATGTAAGCATGTGAATGCAGTGAAAGATATGGATATAAATCTGAAGCTCCTCTTAAATTTATTATCCCATTTTTGTATATTGACAAGCACTCAAATCAAAATCAAATTGAAGTCTTCTAAATTGTACATCTCCTAATCGGTGATTACAAGGTGGTTCCAGTTTTTCAGCTGTCCTTACTGCAATTATGGCTGAACATAATCCAATTTCAGACTTGACGCATGAATAATGACGGCCAGCCTATCGAAAGATCTACGCATATAGATGTATTTAGCATAATAGAATCTCATGTTTAAGAAATTTGTTAATTCCTCGACAATACAATGCCATATACGGAATGGCAAACTTAGTATATTCCGTTCTGCGTTACTCCTGGACAAAGGGAAATAGAAAAAAATCTCTTTTTATTTCTGCTTTACCGTTTACCGTGGCAGATGTTGATGATGATTAATAAGATTTGATGTCAGATGTTGCGATTACTGCTGTTGTCGCTGTTTTACATCTCATTACACTAATCTGTATAGTATACTTGTAGATATAGAGACCTATAGGTATAGGCATATTGGTGTATGTATATATATATATATATATATATATATATATATATATAATTAATATCTTTCTTCTTTATCTACTCTCAATATTATATTAAAATTGTACTGAAAATATTACAGAAATGTTGCGGTTTGATTTATTTTTAGTTTTCATTAACGTTCTTTAGCCGATTTTTCTTTTATTATTCTTATATCGATATCAAAAAAGATTGATGTCAAAGTATTTCGTTATGAAACATTTTTAGTTTTATTTGAATTAAGTTTTCTTTTTTGTGTGATTTTAATATCGAAATAGATTTTAATATCTACACACACACACACAAAACTTAGCATCATATATATGTGGATTGAAATGAAAATTAATAGAATTGAATTTTGTTTTCCAGACACGTTTCACAAGCAGCAAAACGAATGAAGACTACAATAAATACAGTTTTTATGTGTTAATCAATCAAATTTAATGCGTGTCCGTACACGTTTCAGTTCACGGCGGTTTCTAAACGTATTACCTACGGTACCTAAAAGCCTATACTATAGTAGTAGATAGAAAAGTTCCGCATACATTAAATGAATTCGAACGTTACTAATGCAGGAAATTTCTATTACAATTTTTTTCTCTCTATCCAATATGCAAATTATTGAGAAGGAAAGGTGATTTTTTAAACTGGAGAATGGTTTATTAAGATAGAGGAAAAGAGAGAGAGACAGAGAGAGAGAGAGAGAGAAAGAGGGAGAGAGATTAGTAACAGCATGAATTGGTGACTGTGATAGGCGTGAGAGATAAGCCGAGAGGCTTATAGAGAATAGGCAATCAAAACGATCTTAACAGTCAAATCGCAAGTTATGAGTTGATAGCCAGAAATAATGGGAAAGCGAATTGTAGAGCTTTTGTTGACGGAGCGACCTCACTTTGCAGTTTGAATGAATGGATTTTGACCTAATTTGCAGTCGACCTGAGAAAAGTTATTATGAAGATAATTAGACAAAATCTATTGGATCCAAAAACATCTCGATCAAAAGTTACAAAGTCGGTCTAAAATCAAAATATTGCACATAAACCGGTAGCCTACGTATAAAAATGATATATATATAGATGTGTTATGTATGTATTGTAAATCGCTTTGTTCGATTTTAAGTGTTTTCCGTGTTATCGCATTGTGAATAGCGTAGGTTTTATTTACAGGATTTCACTCTTTCAACTTCATACACACACATTGGACGCATCCTAACTTCGAATGTCATAATTCAATGCTTTTCACCTTAACCAAATTCTTTGCTTTTTATTTATACTTAAAAACTGATCACGAATACAAGAATTCACTTCGATATTTTTGTCAATCCCTTTATCTGGGGAAAATTCGCAAAAATTTGTATTAAACACTTTTTCAATCGCCAGCTGCTTAAGATGGCGGGTAATGGATCGTAAATCTCTCTTTGCTTTCATTACTTTCTCAATCTTCTTGTTGAAATTCGTTTTCTATTAGATTAGGTATTTTTCATGCAAACCTATTTTACCAAATATACGGCTTTCGTAACAATGTTTTACGAGCAATATTTTCACGAATATTGTCTTCGAATTACTTTACTTAACTGTGCTTACTTCTAACTTTTATTATTTTCCGCTTATTCTCCCGCCCCAATGGCTATCACCCATGCCACCATCTCTTTTCAACCATTGCTATTTCTTCCCCAAATCCATACATCTCTCCGCGTATCTCTTCTCCTGACTTCCTGCGCTGCCCATGTTATCGTAATTTACTTAAATCTCTTCAAGCAATTCCCAATTAACGAAATATATCATCATTTATTATTGTATATCTTTGTTTATGCTTCTCAGGAGTACGTATAGATAGATATATCTCTGGCTTTGAATTGTAACGTTTGCTAGTGAATGGACTGAACGTTTGGGCATTAAAAGCTTGCTAATCAAATCCAAACGCCAAACCATTTTCTTTATAAATATAATAATTTTTAATACAATTTTACAAATTTTGTGGCAAAATATATTTTGTTTTTTTTTTTTCCTTTTGCACTGAAAAACTGACATATGTCATATAATAACGGAGCAGACGTTTTAAATAATCAAACAGAAAATTTGTTGATTCAAAATTAATTGGCTTCGGCACAGTGCTTTTCATTTAACTGGACCGCTCACCGCCATACGCAATTAATTATTGCGTACAATTCTTCGTCCTCACTTTCTTCATAATATTTTTTAGTGGGAATATGTTTAAGCGGACCTGTACTTTTATATATAAGAAAGCGTTTAACGTAAACTTTTTTTTTTTTTGCGAATTCCATATATAAAGAACTTGCAATCATAGATCTGAGAAATCTGTCAAAATGTATCAGTTATATAATAAGTACTACGGTCAACTGCGAATTGTTGGTGTTGTTTCTTTTCTCTTTTTTTTTGGCTTTAGTTGGTTTCCTGAATAATTAAAATTAAAATACATGTCTGTTTAATTTTTCCGTTTTATCAAAAATAATACGGTCATCATTGACGGTTTAAATCGTTTTCGATTGACCACAAAACGCAATCACTTGAAAAAATGATTTTGCGATAACTGAAAAGTAATTAGAAATGGAAACTGCAATTAAATGCTAATTGATGAGGTGCTCGAAACTGTAGTAAAATAGAGAAACAATTAAGTATTAAAATAGTTGTGACTCTCTAGACATAAAAGAAAAATTGTTATCATATTTCTAATGCTACGAAAATGGGAAAAACGAAAAACCAAAAAACGAAAAAAAAACAACAAAACTAAAACTAAAACGAAACGAAAAAACAGCAACAATAGTTATATGAAAATCATAACAGAAAACATGAGATGTCAGACAAGGTCAGTGTTAAGCAATAAAACATGAGAACCCTTGTCATGTCACGTCAATGCAGCGCATTCGACTAACGGCATTCAGAAATCTGTTTATAGCTGTGTAAGCATCTACAATAATAATACTGCTGCTCTGTGCTCTGACATGCATACATATGTATATAAGTGCAAATATATATATATAAATATATATATATAAGTATATATAAGTATATAGTGTAGTCATATTATAATTGTACGATTGGAGTGAGAGAAAGGAAGAAAGTTTAAAGTGTAAAGTACGCAAACTTGAAAGTTGCTATAAGACAATTAAAAATGTAGAACATCAACTAAACTTGAAAATAAGTATCGCTTGTTGAACGAATCAGAATATATTGTAAAATATATATATATATATAAAAAAAGGCCGTGTATGGGGTGCATTGCAAGCGATAAAATCTACTTTTAATCAAATCAACAAAGTTTGTGTACTTTTTACACGCATCCATATGATAGATTTAAATGTTCCGTTGAAAGTTCGAATAATAGACGCATAAAAGAAGAGAAGAACAACCAATTAAACCACTAAAACATCAGCGCCATCACATAATTGTTATTTTAGAAATAACTCTAACTTCTAACAACGTCTTCACGTCTAAATTGTTTGTAACATTTTTATCTAATTGCATCCTGAACATTGTTGTAACTACAAGGTAAACGTATCCATCTATCTATGTCGTTAAATTGTTGAAATTTTACTTTCTTTTAACCTTTAAGTATAACGGATAAGTATTTATTGACACTTACACAGTGAACAGAAGCGTTCCTCGTTTCAATTTAGTGCGATAAGTAAAGAGACATATTTAAGCGATATGTATAAATAATAGGTAGTAGTACTTAACATATGTATATGTGTATACATTAAATACTTATTCATTTACATTAACAATAAACAATGCGTATAACCTACAAAACAGTAACTGCAGTAAATGCAGTTATTTGCTCGATTTAATTATTTTCCTCTACCGTCTTATCGTAATGCTTTTTACGTTATGATAATGATGCAATAAAGAAACTATAAAAAGATACTAATGAAAAAAGTTTACACTTTCATCGAGAGTTTTCATTAAAGTTCCACGTTACGCTCATAAGAAATAATTCAATTTTGGTTTTTGTGTACATTCGTTAAGCATTTTACTATTGTGAAATGTCATGGCGTGCATTCATCAGAATGCATATAAAATGAATTAGGAAATAACGAAGAAAAAGCTAGTTGTTAACTTAGTCACAATCAGTGTAATACCTCGACCGCACAGGTCGCAAGGCTATCCTAAATAGCAAACGTATTCTTAGATAATATTGTATCGCATGGGATAATACTCTCTACTCTAGCTAACAGCAGATCAATGTAGTCTCTGTAAAATTTACGCCTCAGTATAACTCGCCCCGCAGAATGGCCTCATCCGATATAGGAAGGACTTCCAAATGATTTGCGGATTGCGCGAGCTCTTCTATAATCGAATTCCTCAAAAAGTTTAATTGAATTCTTTTAATTCATAAATGGTCTGTGCCAGCTACACAAGTACGAAACAGGTTAAATACGTAAGCAGGTCCTAGTGCACTAATTACACAGTTTTCACATCATCGAGTCAATTAATGAATACCCACGACAGTGGTATGTTCGCCGCGTAGCATTGATTTTTTCATAACTGCATTTTTTTTGCATAACTTCGTAAACTATCGATACAAACAAGTGGTAAATGCAACGAGCTAACTCTGATGAGTAGCACTTCATAGTGGTATGCTTCCATGGTGTCGCGAATGGAAGGGAGTATTGTTATGAGAAAAAATGACCTTGTGTTGCTTTTTTTATTATTCTGGTCAATTTTTGGACAGCGAATGATTCCCTATGATAATTTATCCTATTGTTGTTAGTAGCGTTTGATATTAATCATTACATTGAGTTTTAACAGCGCATGATTGACGATCTCATCTATATATATTCTTGCGCATTTCTCCATCGGCCTTTCGTTCTTGTTGTGTGGTAGATATCTGCCATCCTTCTTTATCTTTCTAAACTCTCCTAAGCGTTGAACATCTTGTTGACTGACGGTTACTCCAAAAATTCCAAATAAGATATACAATCATTGGTTGATATTATTCAATATAGTAATCGTTTGCAATAAGGAATATTAGTGGATTTGCTCTCTGATTCTGGAGTGTGTATATGATTATCTATAGCGGAGGAATTAATTCTAAAATCGATTGGATAGAAGGAAATATTTGTCCTCCCGATATTTCGCTCGGACTAATTTTGTTAAATTAAGGAAACGAAAACCTAACAAGGGGACGAAAAACATGTATGTGACTGACGTGAAATAAAGTGTTTTTATTTGTTTTTTTTCTTTTTTTCACGTGGAGTGGAACAATTTACGGCTTAGTCCTAAACTCAATATTGTAAAACCCAGCCATTGAAGGAGAGTTTGGTGTTAATGTTTATTTTTACAGAATGCATGTGTAAAAAAGATACGATTACATGAAGTATTAATTGATTGGTTGATTGAATGCTCGATCGTAAGCCCTTTTGATATAAGAACAATAGCGCTATTAAGCAAAAATCGCTAATCGCTCAAGAGGCTTGATTTTGTTCATACTAACAAATAATTATTTATCTCCTCGATCTTACACTCTCGTGAACGCTTCTAGTGTTGAATACTTACGCGCTAACGTAAGCAATCGAAGAGTATTCTTATTGTTCCGATCATCGTGTTGATCGCAGCAGCATACTTCCTCGTTATCGAAATAACGAACAACTTCATTAGAGTTCTTTCCTTCATTATTATGCATTTCGCCTTGTGCCGGTGCAACAAAGTTGCATATTTTAACTAAATTTAAAATAAATGTATACACGCATACTTATACATACATAAATGCATACATATATACATATATGGGTACATGTATACATCTAAAATAGCTTTACTAGCAAATTAGTTCACATTAAATTATTATGCATAAAAACCTGAACATTGTTGTGGTTAGTGTTTGCTGTTGGCGATGTTGTTTCATTTGATTAGAGTTTAGCAGTTAATTGTAAAATAATTGACATAACATCTGAGGAAAAAAAAGAGAAGCAAAAACAATAAGAAAAAATTACAAAATAATAATAAGACAAGCAATCGTGAAACCTCGGACGCTTGCTGCAAAGAGCATACGGTTGTATGTGACCGTTGATGGCAACTGATGAACTCACATAGGAATTCGTTTAATCTACGAAAAAGCGTATGGCGGTCTTTTACAGTCATCATAATAACAGCATTAACAATAAGTAGAATATTAAACGTATGATATGTGAAAATGGAATTTGAAACCCGACAAACAGACAAACAGACAAACAAACTAAGCCGACGAGCAAACAGACCGATGGACAGACAAACATATCATATATAGATGAATATACAGACGGGCAAGAATGCCAACAATTACCGCTTAGCAAATATAATTAAATATATATATATATATATATATATATATATACATATTCCGTCCACTTCTGACTTCTACAATCTTCCGAGCTTTGATGAAACGCTTGCAAAGAGATGAAGAAAAAAAACTATTTTCATTGATAATTACTGAGATGTTATTGCAGCGATTTTTTCTTACTCCTTTTTGTTTTTTTTTTTTTTTTTTTTTTTTTTGTTATTCATCGGAAAAAATAAGTGATGTAATGAAACTCAATTAAAGTGCTGCAGCTTACAAAACCTACAGTGTTTTCCTCCTTTACAAGAAGCAAGAGTGGCTTTTGTTGCTTGCCTGTCACATACAATCATGGGAAAATCAGAAAAAATATGTTGAAAAAACAGCATCAACTATTTTTTATACATTATTCATAACTTCTCTTGTTTTTGTTTTTCGGAAATTTTTTTTCAACAATTTGTTTATATTTTGCTCACTTTAGAAACAGCAACACAACGGCGACAACATTAATTTCTGTTACAACACTTCAACACAATTTGTTGCTATTGTCATAAATTTTGTTGTTGTGCGTCAACGTTTGCTCTTATTTAACACGCAAAAGTTATATACTTTGTTTTTCGTTCAATTGCAGCTTTTTTAACCAGCGCCCTAAACCCAAAAGTGTATTACATTTTTCATTTTATTTGCCGACCAATTCAAATTTATTATAGAATTATATATGGGTGAGTCTGAGCCCACACGTTCCGTGACTGAGAATGTTTGATTTAATAGTCAACATAAAATTCTTCATGAAAGCCGTGCAAACACACACAGATTAACTCGGACAGAGGGATTTTATCCACGACGCTTTTAGTAAGACCCTCGATAGAAGTAGGGAAAAATGGCTTATTATTTTTATGTATATTGTACTTTATGAGTAACAAGCAGAAGTGCACACAGTCTTTGTTTTATAGACTTGTGGGCGTTGTAGGCGCGTTCTTTACAAAGTTTGGGTCATTTTCAAATTCTTAGGCAAGTTTGTAAGCGATATCTTCACTTTTGCGAACGGGAGAGTCTTTACTACAAATACTACAAAGCGACGTAAACAGAGAAATGGACAGACGAATAGGCGGACATGTTTAGGTGCATTCAGGGGTTGCAACTGGTAAAGAATTTTTATACTTTATGGGGTTTATGAACGTTTCTTCTTTGATTTATATAAAGGTTTTGAAAAAAAAAAAGAGAAATTATGCCACATTATAAAATTAAGTAGGCATGGTCTATTTTGATAGAGATACTAGCACATCGCCCATAGAATATGCGATCGGGTTTTTGTACATTTATTTGCTATAGTTTATAAGTAATGTGCAAAAAATCAATTTTTTAGTTCTTTTAAAGAACCGAGGTGTCCTCAGTTTACATAGTACTACGGCAGTCTGCTAGGACCGATTTAGCCCATTTTCAATACCAAGCTGCCTATAAGAGCTTCCTATTGTAAAAATTAAAACAACAATGAAGTTTTGGTATATTAACTGTTAAATGTTCGCGTTCCAATATTTCTTTCACACGGATTATTTTAATAATGCTATTAACTGTGACACATTCTCTTATCTATTTTGGACTTTATATTGCTTGACTATAAATTTTTAGATAAAATTTCGTAATTCTCCTAACTGCAAGCTTGAAAACATAGAGACACATAAACCGAATCTAATAAAAAACCTCATTGATCACATGTCCATCTATAAAAGCGTGTTTAACGATCAAATCAATCAAACGAATGCACTGGTAATGAATTTTGTGTACGTGCGAAACTTGCGTGGCTTTTAAAAAAAAACTTTTAGTTAAATTATTATACAAAATGACTACACACTATAAAATAAACATTAAATTTAAAATTAACAAGTAAATGCGAAGCAGTAAATGCCCTTTTTTTTCAAAAAAACAATGTTATATGGCAAGCGATCGAAAAAGTGATCCGATTCGATAGGATTCGTTCTTGGGCCAAAACATGTCAGGCGTACTAAATTTCATCAAAATATTTTGGCAATCGCTATCTGTAGGTTGAGCGTAAGAACCACGTGGACAGGTGGGAAGACGGACTGAGAGACAGACAAGCTTAGATGAATTGAGACAATGGTTTTGAATGCAACGATCTATCGGTCTACCGGTCTACCTCAACTCCTTGTGGATGTTGCATACACTGTCCCAAACCTAATATACGTTTGTAACACAATTTCCGTAGGGTATAAAAACGAATAAACCTAAGCTCATAAATTGAATTGAAAGAAAAGAAATAAAAGAGAAAATGTCTCATTATTCTCAAATAAAAAATCGCTCCTTTTATATCAATGTAACATTTGTATGCCCATCACCGAAGAATGGGAGGTATGTTCTCCTTGTCAAAACGTTTGCAACGCCCAGAGGGAAGCATCAGAGGCCCCACAAAGTATATATATTCATGATCAGCATCAAATTCCTGCATTGATTTGAGCATGTCCGCCTGTCCATCGACTTCAAAGTTGCCAGAAAATTTGAAAATTTTTGCACGCAGGTCGTTACTGAAATTAAATCAAGTCGGTCGAAGAACATACCCTTACCGCACCACCGCATAAGCTGAGAGCACCCCTGCTTTTCAAAAGGAATGAAAAATGAAATTTTGGCTCATTACTCATCAACTGTTGGAGATAAATGTACAAAAATTTGAACGCTTATTCTATTAGCGATGCTGTAGCATCTATACAAAAATGCAAAAAACTAACCACGCCTACCCTATATTATTACAGTGTTACAAAATTCAGTTTATTTTTTCAATACCTTTATAATGCGCAGAAATTAGCTTCAAAAACCCCATTAAGTATATAAATTCTTGGTAAATTTCTAATTCGGAAACCAACCTAAACATGTCAATCCATTCATCTGTCTATCTGTCTGTTTGCGTAACTTCGTAGTAATTCTCCCACTAACGAAAATGAATATATCGCCTACAAAATTTGCAAGAGAATTTGGAAGTGACCTAAAATTTTCCAAGGACACGCCTACAACGCCTATGCGATGCAAAGCTTTTATTTTGAAAATGAAAAAAATCAGCCGCGCTCACTTCATATTATAAAGCATGAAAATTTATTTCTTTTGTCCCTTTTAGGATAACGGTGATGGGTATAAAAGATTCGGTCGCCACCCAATTTAATTTTCTTACTTACTGCTATTAAAAAAAAAAAAGAAGCATAGATCCAATGTAAGTTCAGCCTTTGGTGATAATTTTTGCAGGCTGCTTTGTTTTTCTGTGAAAGCAGTGATAGATCGATTTGCAAATGCATGCACGTTTTCATATGCAAACGTATATATATATTTATGTACAAAATGTATATATATATTTAAGGTTTACATAATATGCATTTCGAGTACTTTTGTAATTAGCCGAATATATATATATATATATATATATATATATATACTCTAAACCTTATGGAGTCCCTAAGCTGTATCTGTGCCTCTTTAATTCCAAAATAAAAGCGACACGACTTCAGCATTTTGGTATACGCTTGATTTATGACAGATAGATGAAGATGACCCTCTTCAATACTAAATTATGTTTTCCATAAATTTTAATGATAATTTGCTTAAAATTATTCAAGAGTTTTGCGGTAAATAATTTTCACATATTTCTTAGTTAATTATATTCTAAATTCATAAGCAAACAATAGCCTCTAACAGCTGTCATCTTCACGAAACCGCAAAAGTAACATTTATAATCAACCGAAAACAAAAGAGAAGTGCAAGGACATTTTTAAGCGACTCTGAACGAATATTTGTTACGCAACATTTTGAAAAATGAAAAACAAAAAAAACAAATCTCATATAAAATCTCGATAGTGCGGAAAATAATTTTATTAAAAACCTTTGATCTCCGACAAGGTCAGGCCAAATCATATTTTGTTTCAACTATACATAGGCAGTGTGTTCGACTTCATCTTACAAATGTTGTTTAGCAGAAAACATCCTTTTTTTTATTTTGATAAAGACCTTTGCAGGTCTTCCTTCGTTCACCTTTAATGGGCCTATACATGATTTGTAAAATTTTATAAAGTAATTGCAAAATATTTTATTTTCAATCGTTATCTCTATTTCTTTGCGGTAATATGATCGTGTACGGCATGGTAGGGTAGCGTGGCAGAGCGAAAACTTTTACTAGCTGTTGCGAATACAAAGAACAATTTAGTCAATTTTTTTTTTTTCTAGGAATTGTTTGTTTACCATTTCAAATTTGAGACCAGAATCATATTACTGCGGAGAACTGAAACCTTTCACATTACGTTAATGAACTGAATTGAACCGTAAACGGTTAAATAGAGAGTCAACAAAGTAATCATGTACATGTACAAAAACAGCTATTAAAAAATTGTTATCATAAAGGAAGTCAGACTATCATTGAAAACCACAAGACTAAGCTGTACATTTATACAGTATGTAGGTCCGGCTGTAACCCTGTGCATGACAGGCGTTTATATACATTTACATATATATCATATATATATATATATATATGTGAATTTAAAGTTGTCTTCAATGTAGTAAAAGTAATTGAAGCAGAAAACTGTTACCGCAAGTTTTACAACAACAACATTATCCAAAAAGAGCAACAACAACAAGAATTTGAACTAAAAATCTCAATTAAACCAAAAGAGGCAAAAAACAAGGAGAGAAATTGTTAAATATTAAACTAGATTTGCAACAAACAAGTGATGATGTGTGTGTATTTTTGCAGCATAAGGGGTGGAGTACGGCGAAAGAAAGAACGGAAAGAGGAACGGAAATGTAAAGATTCGGTTTTTCTGTGCTATTTTTCTTGTTGGTTTTTTGTTTTTTTTACTTAACGACGAAATTTTGTAATGATATTTAGATAGACTTAATCCACAATAAATACACACTTGCGGACACAAACCGCCAATAACACACTCACACACGTGAAAGTCAGCACTCAGCTATTAGAAATGAAGATTTTACTTTCGAAGAAACTACAATCAACCTCATTGTCGTCATCGTCGTCATCGTCGTCATCATCATCATCATTATTGTTAATGTTAAGAATGAAATACCATCTTAGAAGACTGCAACAAGGCGTACTTACATTAAATATTGAAATTTATTTACTATTATTTATTTATTAAATATGAATTTTTCATACCGAACCATTACACGGCAGTCAGTCATTAAATAAACTAAATTTTTTAACACTCATCTCTCATCTCTCTCTCTCTCTCTCTCTCTCTCTCTCTCCTTCGTCAGTGTTTGTTGACACTGAACTAAACAAGACTATCTGAAGATTATCTATTTATTCTTGTATGCTTTTGTTGTAATTGTTAATATATCGATTCGAGATAATTTTAATTTACTTAATGACACTTCGAAAGGTAAATTATACGATAACTTACTTAATTCGCTTTCAAGGCACAAAAACATTTCAACTTTGCAATAGTATCTGAATCATCGTAACGATAAAATTTTATAATTTCATTATGAGCATATACGTCAAATGCTCCGGACCCTGTTATGGCTTTGCTACGGTCGCATACGCTACCCTAAATAACTTGCCCTATCCGAACTATAATGGATTGCATTATGTAATCAGTACAATAACACATCTAAGCCATAAAGAGAAATTCATTGCCGCCATGATCACCACAGTCCTAAGCTAAACAATCAATATGCTTTTGATAAAAATTTATGAACGATTTAACGATACATGGGTGTGCATGGGTGTGGTTTCAAAGCAATAACCTTTCCAACACAACAACTCTTCAGCCGTTTTAACTAAAGGAAAGTCTCTTTCATCACTTCTACTCTAAGGAAGGATTGCAAAGCAGAATGTGGATATTCTTTATACATAGCACCGTATCGCAATATCGAGTACTAGACCATGCAGCCATTTTATTGTGCCTTCCTCTATAATATCGACCAGGTGTGGTAAATCGAGCTGCTCGTTCGCATCAGCGATTACGAGGGAAACAACGTTTAAAACGTCAATGTTCAAACGTGAAAAGCTTCGCGGCAGACGGTTGCGTAAACCGCCGTATCTAAAGATGAATGTAAGCCTTCAGCCAGGAATATAGCAAACTGCTGAAATGATCTACCATTTAGCAAAACTGTAAAAGTGGTGATGGTGATCATCGCCAATCGAGTCAGCCTGAACTGCGCCTGTACGAGCAAACGTGTGTGGTGTAAGACTTGCATTGCTTGCAAGGGAACGAACATTGACATTGTTGATGCCTTGTAATATCGATAGCAATAAAAACTATTTATTATTCGTGATTTGTTTAAATCCCATTAGAGACTGCGTACGCATTACATCTTGTAGAGCCTTAACGCCCTATATGTTAATAGCTATGACAAAAGCAAAGCGGTTTTGCTTCTGCATGATTTTCAAGATCAGATCATAGAGGACTCTTATGGGCAGGACATGTCACTTCTAAGCTGATATAAAACATATCGAACAAATTCTCTACAAATGCATTTATAAAAAAGAACTACCGAAATAAGCCATTGTCGGGAGGTAGCTCTAAACCTAAAAAAAACTAATTCAATTCTAACATAGATTATATTTTTTTTTTTAATTCAAATTTTATGGAAACTGTTAAGGCATATGGGCAACTAGTAAGATGAGAAGAGAATTCAAAAATGAACCAAAAATTCAAGATAAGCAACCAAACTCTTAGTATATTTCCATGTAAACTGACTATAAAAACACTAATAACAAATACTGTGGAGCATTATACTCTACCTTTAATCAAACGCGTCATAACTTCTGCGTAAACTGTCTACGCTGAGATGAAGCCAAGTTACCTTTCAGCCATCATCGTTCTTGCCGTTTCGTCTCTGGGTCAAGTTAAATTGGGGCAAAGCCGAAAAGACATTTGATAACATCGAAGACCAACTTTCACTATCCGATCGGAATCGATCATACAATGTAATCTTAATGGATGAATATTTTCATTTCCTAGATTTAACTGTCGCCTGCTCTAGCGAATGAACTTACTTTTGATCCATATGTACGTTGATTCCGATGCTTGGGCCAAACTTCGAAGTAAGCATTTGCGTCGAACTACCATTTGTACAGTGGTCAGTGTTGTTGTAGATGGAAAGTAAATCATAAATAAATCGTTTCAGGATCGCATTCCGAAGAGTATAATTAAGAGATACGTAAATTACTTCCTATTAATACACTGTTCGGCTTTTGATGGGGATCTACTTAGCTGCGAACGCCCGGTAAACAGAGAAACTTATTTTCAAATTAAAATCACAAAGTAAGCTTAAGTCTGCAAACTGCTTGCTCTACCATTTGATGACAATCTCTTTATAACGATTAAAGTTTTGATAAATGCTTTCAATGTACATGTATATATGTATAATGTGTATTTGGGGGATTGTGTGCCTGTAAATCATTAGGTGTGCGTGTGTATTTATTTATTGTTTAAGCGAGAGATCGCGTGCTTTGTGCGCAGCGGCGGCTTTCTTTGCATGATCACCAAATAAATACAAATAAATTTTTAACAATTTCACAATGCATTCAATTTTCCGCTTGTGATGTTTTAATCATTTTCGGTTTTAATGCCATTCATTTGCAATTCGTGAATATTTATGGTGAACTAAAAAAACCGAAAAAAAAAAAAAACAAAAAACTATCCGATTTTCCGTCATTTATTCATTCATTATTTACTATTGTTGTTGTTGTTGTTGTTGTTGTTGTTCATTTGTTTCCCTTTTAAAAACTGTTTTTTTTTTTTTTATTTTTCTTACTTTTTTCTTAATTTTTTTTTTTATTTATTACATGCATTTATATGCATAGAATACACACAGATACATCCGTTCGTACAGATGCATGTAATTTGACACCAAGACGCCATGAGATCAACTTTTTTAACTATATTTGTGACAAGCACGTGATGTGATCACGTTTCTGTTTTGTTGTTATTTTGATTCGCTGTCTTTAAGCAGTTGGTTGAAGTTGAAAAACAGAAAAGCGAAAAAAATCAAAAACGTGACAGCTCTAAAACTTTGCTGATAATTATTATTCATTTGTACGAGTATTTTATTTTGTTTTCAAAAAATACGTATATACTGTGAAAACTTTTCATATTCTTTTTTGCATTTTTCATTTCGGGAAACTTTTCATTCCGATGCCCTAGACATCGAAAATGCAACATAAAATGATAATTTTCTTTCCGCAGAGAAGGCGGAACGGAAAACAAGAAGAAATAAGCGAATAAGTTTAATGATTAAAGTTCTATGCACAAACACTAAGCTTGAACCCATCATCACCCACAACATATTAACATAATCATCATCATCATCGTGGTTATTATTATCATTACTATTATTTGTATTCATTGTACAAATGAATTCCTCCCGCAAACATTGGTCGGGACAACTTCATAAAACGCACCTGACGCGTTTAATTTTCCCCAATTTTCAGCTCAAGATAATTTAGATCTTGAGTGCAAGCTTCAATTGTTTACAAGCTGTCTGTCGTTTCCGCGTACAGCAAGGTTTCAAAAGATGGAAAATAGGTCGCTTCATAAAACGTACCTGACGCGTTCAATTTTCCCCAGTGTCAACTTCAGTTGTTTACAAGCTGTCTGTCGTTTCCGCGTACAGCAAGGTTTCAAAAGATGGAAAATAGGTCGCTTCATAAAACGTACCTGACGCGTTCAACTTTCCCCAGTGTCAACTTCAGTTGTTTACAAGCTGTCTGTCGTTTCCGCGTACAGCAAGGTTTCAAAAGATGGAAAATAGGTCGCTTCATAAAACGTACCTGACGCGTTCAATTTTCCCCAGTGTCAACTTCAGTTGTTTATAAGCTGTCTGTCGTTTCCGCGTACAGCAAGGTTTCAAAAGATGGAAAATAGGTCGCTTCATAAAACGTACCTGACGCGTTCAATTTTCCCCAGTGTCAACTTCAGTTGTTTACAAGCTGTCTGTCGTTTCCGCGTACAGCAAGGTTTCAAAAGATGGAAAATAGGTCGCTTCATAAAACGTACCTGACGCGTTCAACTTTCCCCAGTGTCAACTTCAGTTGTTTATAAGCTGTCTGTCGTTTCCGCGTACAGCAAGGTTTCAAAAGATGGAAAATAGGTCGCTTCATAAAACGTACCTGACGCGTTCAACTTTCCCCAGTGTCAACTTCAGTTGTTTACAAGCTGTCTGTCGTTTCCGCGTACAGCAAGGTTTCAAAAGATGGATGCCATTTATGGAACTGCGTTTTTCTGTGCTTTCAATTCGATTTATTTGCTTTCTAGAAAAATTGCAGCTAGAGCTGCGAAAATGATCAACTTGGCTTCGAATGAAAATGCAGTAAACTACAAAATACTTAAAAAGTAGTTTGCGAGATTTTCGGTTAAAAAATTGTATGCACTTTTACTACGTCAGCAAGTGATTTTCAACTTAGGCTGGGAAGTTTTACCACATCCCACGGTACCCGAATGCCTGCCTCTCTTTTACGAAAAGATTCCGATGAGCCCAATTTTTCGAGTCCTTTGCTTTTTAAAATCATCATTAGCTCCTTCATCATTCCCTTCTTGTCCCGCGTGAATCGAATGTGATTTATTGCGATAGGTAAGCGATTTCACAAAACCCCACTGTGCTGTATGATAAATGTATCTCGTGTATATTTGTGGATTGACTTCGTGAAGCGGAAACCTCTTTCACTGCACCATTGACATGGAAATGATCGTCATCTGGGAATTTGAATTTCTTAAAAAATCCATCCGTCATAAGAATTTAAGGAATAAAAGTTGAAATCCTCCCACGAGATTCGTCGTATTAAACTCAACGCAAATGATATTTTCGGTGTTTCGAAGATGGAGATTTAATAGACGGAACGCTAGCAACAAGACGATAGCAGTGAGCACAATGGAATGATTATGATGATCGTAAATTGGTACCGCTGAGCACCAAGCCCTCTTTCCAAATCGGAGAGATCACATATTTCACCGATCGCTTATGTTAACCGTCGCAAAGTAAAGCGTATAATGTACTGAAATATAACACGCAAGACTTGGTACTCAAACCGCGCAATACCCACGCGTCGCGCTATTTACGCGGAGGCACTGTATTGCAAAGTGTTCATATTATTTTATACCTCGCCTCCACAATTTTTCATTTTCGCGCAATAAATAGAAGAAATTATGGCCCCGTTCACTCATGTGTGTTCGATCGGCATGAGTAGACGAGTAGGTAAGAATCGCGATTGCAATGGCAGTGCCCGCGGTTTCACATCTCAAGTGCGGTAGAGTTTGTTTTGATTGTAGCTATAACGAGTGCTCTGTCGATAAAGGCATAACACTTACCAATTCGGCACACGCCCACTAGGGTGGGTGCGGCTAATCACCTCCCCAGTTTCTTTCTCTTTCCTCTCCTCCTTTCTCTCACAGTTTGTCTTTAAGTTTTCCATTGAAACTGAAGTCTCTCTAGTACCAATATTGATAGGAAAAATGAAACCGAATGAAATTCGAATGAAATTCGTGTTGGCTCTCACGCCAATCAAATGCTTATGTATTTTATAAAATCCGTTATTTTTACTGGTAGTGAAAACCCAGTAAATTAAGTTAAGCAATATACCTAATCCGAATGATGGATATCCAATATCTCGTAGAAGATATATATATATATATATATGTTATATAGTTTTTTTAATCATTTTTCTTGTTTGATTTTCTACACGAATATTTTATTAATCTTTTTCTATAAATCAATCGCTGCCACGTGCAACATATATCAAAGGTAAAAAAGCTAACAACTAACAACAACTACAATAATGATAGTAACGCTGAAAGCCATTAAAAATTGATGTGGGTATATTTGTATATATGCATAGAGTCACACTTATAGTATACGTAACATGTATATTTAAAAAATCCAGTCCTGTCGCTTTAGCACAGAAATTTTTACAATTTTTTTATTTGTTTAGATATTCTTGCGTTTGGGTGTAAAATAGCAGTCAGTTTTCATTCCTCCTTTCACAGAATCATTTTTAAACCTTTACAGTTGTGTTTTAAACTTCAACTCAATTGTGCTGCCTTTGTTTTCTTCCTCTTTGTCTTTCGTATGGTCCGCTTAATGCTCTTTGTTGTCTATGGTGTAGATTTCATTAAGACAATAATGAAACTGTAGTCAACAGCAGACATATGGACAACTCAGCAGTCTCTCCTTTGTCAAATAATATTCTCACGCTGATAGCCTGTAATGCTGTACCCACCTTTCAAGAACAAGAGTCTATTAGCTTCATCATTTCGTTCGAAATACGCGTAATGAAAACAAAATCAAAAATAATAATAATAATAATAATAATAATAATAATAATAACAACAATAATATATGTAACGAGAATGATGATCACCATATCAAAGCAGATTATTGCTAATAGCTTTACCTTCACTGGAGGAGCGTAGGTTCATTTTAGGCATTAACTTTTTAGTCAACATACAGCGGCCCTGTTAAATGAAATTGACTGTCTTTTATTACTGTCCGTCCATCTAGTGGTTTTTGGGCTCATAAAACTTACTCAACATAGATCAAACTGTGAATTGTTTAACCAACCCATTTAAGGTTTAGGGTTGAACGACGTTTACAATCTTATCTCGATCACGGGCTCTATACAAACCATAAAACATGACTCTCTATGGTGTTCGGGCGCTGCCGACGTCTAACACATGAAACAAATTAAACAATATACCACAGTTCACTAATGCGGTATTGAATTAATTAGGCTTACAAGTCCTCCCTCACTTTGGAGTCCTTTCCCGTTTATAATAACATACTTTTCTCTTATATTAAATCATTTAGCATTGATTGTAATTAATTAACCATCATTTCGGATGCATTCCTACAAAATTTATTGAAAATATTTTAGTTCCTCTTGTCCAGATTCTTGACTAATAATATAAGAAATTCTTCCAAATCCGGAAAGAATTAAAACATATACTTCAGGACTACAAAACAATCAGAATAAATGTGGATAAAGAATTTGATCTCCTCCTCCGGAATGATCAAAAAAAAAGATATATTTAAATTTCGATCTGTTAATAATATTGTAATAGCTCCGGATAAGACAGGTACGGACAATAACAGTAATAAGGCAATAATTACAACTGATTAAACAAATAGGGAGAATCGATCAAAAGCAATTCCAGTAGCGCGGATATTAATTACAGTTGAAATAAAATTTACAACTCCTAAAATGGATGCAATCCCAGCTAAAGGGAAAAGGGAAAAGATGCTTACTGAAGCTTCACTCATACGCAATAACAATTGAAAGAGTACGCTATACTGTTCGCATAGTTTTTGTTCCGTAGGCAACTTTAGGACTACGATATACCATTGAAAAGTTTATTGATCAGGAATTCACGTGATATTAGCTTCATTTTTTCGCAACACTTGCTTCGGCCACAGTGACCTTCCGAACATTGCCACTATATTGATACACATATAGAACAAATTTGCGCAGAAACGAAAAAAATCTCTCCGACGGAAACGTTATGCATATAATACACTGTTGGAAAGGTTATCAATTAAGGATTCACGTGATATTAGTTTCATTTTTTTCGCAACACTTACTTTGGCCACAGTGGTTAAGTGAACTTTCAGCTTTTCAATCTCGTATTTGACATAGTATAGAAACTTTTTCATACCAAGTTTTAACTAATTAACGTAAAGACACATGTCTTCTTTACAATATTTTTGAGAAGAATTCTCGAAAAGTTCTATTTTAACTGTATTATGAACTAAATCCTTCCGAGACTTCGTTTAACAGGGGTCTGTAAAAATGTTTGCTTTGTGCCTTTGCTAGTTAAATTGACACACACACACACACACACACACACACACCACTTAAATTTCGTTATCCCCTCCTTATAAAATTTCTGATCTTTTGCAGTAGAGATATATTCGATATATAAAATTTGCACTGTCATCTGAATTGAAAATTTTGCCAGATAACGATAATTTGCAGAAAAGGGAAGAGATGTTAACCTTGTACTACAATATCAGAAATGTATGGTGAATGTGGTAATACATCCCGGCCCGAACTTGAAAATCGGATGTACTTCAGCGTCGCAAAGGGTTTTTCTGAACATATTGCATTTTCTTGTCATCGGATCCAGTTCGCCAGTTTTATGGAATTCCACTGCTAATAGGAGTTGATAGCTTCATACGAAATGACGAACTAAACATCTTTTTAACGCTGAATAGAGAAAAAACCTTTGCACATAATAACGCACCTAACTAATCAATTAAAATGTACATGGAAATTTCTTGAGAAACATTAGATCAGAAAATTTTAGCGGAAAACAATATTATCATCGGACAACGTTTACGTCAATTAGCTTTGCAACTGGGCTTAAAATCGCATTAAAAATTTAGAAAATTAAGAGAAAGGAATCAGAAATACTTAAACTTCAACTCCTACACAGAGAATTGCGAGGACGACCGTCAGGTACATCGTCGAGTGTTGAAGCATAATATTTGGAGAAACTTTTCTACAAAGTTAAAGCAATAACTGTACTTTGACAATAGCTTGCCAAGAGTCGCAACTGCGGATAGAATTCATAGGTGAAAATTACTTACGATACCAGATATTGATTTGACTCAATACGAGCAACAATTCGCGTATAAACCCTCCAAGGAATGAATAGATTTACCAAAGTTAAAATTATTTATATGAAAGCCTGAAAACCTATGTAGAAGTGTTAAGTACTTTTGGATTACGTTTTAATATTTTTAGTTAAAATTTAACGAGCAGCTTACCTTTAAGCTCCCAGGTGCGTCGGAAAAAATTTTCTTTTAGTTTTCTCTTTTCTCTTTTTTCTCTTTGTTCTTCCGCTGTTTTTTCAACATTTACAAATGTACGCAAAGTTTTTTATAACTTTTCTATATGAGAAATTTTTGCTGTCATCGTGAGAAGTTTTGGAAGCGATTCACAGAAAAATAATAGAAATGTTGTTACGCGGCAATATTTTATATTTGCTATTGTGGGCGAAACGAAAACAATTTGAAGAGATTAAATTATATTTCAAGTATCCCTAAAATCTGCAAGCAATCTGTTCTATACTTTTGGTAAGCTTATCCACACACAAACACATAAGTCAGCTGGCGCACCAGCTGCATTTATAGTGCAAAGCTAGCAGCCACTTAAATCTGCATCTTTGTACTCAACTTATAACTAGAGCCCTGTCTTAAACTAGCTGCTTGTTGTTGGTCGTTACCTTAATTGCTGACTTTCATTTTTATGCCCGTTGTCAAAGAAATGGTTTGCTTGATTTACTATTCAATTTGTGCGATGACGGTATATGAGGAGAATTAAACCCGAGCTAGAGACTCAAAATTTTTTTTTCCCATTATCGTCTTTGAATATGCTCAACATAGGAGTTAACGCATCTCCACACGTACGACGTGGCTTACACCTTATTTCACAACGCTAATCAACGGAACATCTTGAATGTCTTCTATGAAAATTCCCATCGCTTAATAGAACCCACCATATCTATTATCTATAGCCATACAGACATTGATACATTTGTGAGCAATCGAGATAAATTACAGCAAGCGGCTGCTCTCGATATATGGATCCAAGAAAATAACTAGAAGCATTCCACTGCTAACAAAAGATTGCAGTTATTTAAGACGATGTTGGAAATTAGTAGAAATCTGAATGGAGAACCCTCACAAACGAAAACGCCCAACTAATAGTTTCACAACAAGCTGAAGTCATGAAAAGCCTGAATGTAACGGCAATGCATGTTATTATTTCGATTCCAGATATGTACCGCCAAGCCTACGAATATAAATCGTTGTCTAAACTGATAAACGATCTAATTGCCATTAGCACCATCGCTCACCACTTAAAGGATATGACAATCCAAAGTATTCTCGGAAACTCAGAGAATGATGTGAAGAATGAATTTTTGCATTTTCGGCGTATAAGAAATAGGAGGGGATCGCCTACGAGTCCTGCGACACGTTTGAAAGAAGTTCCAACTTTTAATATAACATGTATCAGATTTCGAAACTTCATCGTATGATTAAGTTTACCCAGCCGTTTCATTTGCTTGATCGTTGGCCTCTTGCTCTTCGTGCGCGTCTAGGATTAGTTGATGCAAACTTTTTCGCTCTGATTTTCCGACTTTAAAGGATGAAGTCAAGTCAACAAGTCCTTCTAAATGAATTTGAACTGTTTAGCCTAATCGCGAATACATAATTGGACTCTAAAGCTCATACGCGTGAGCCTTACAACCTTTAATAATACATTAAGTATATCGACTGTCAATAGTAGGAGATTGCATTTCGCCTCATGGCTAATACGAATCATAGGTTTCTTGCAAGTTTAATTGTTTTTTGCCTTTGCAATGCAACGCTTGCAATGAAAATAAAAATTCAATTGCAACAATCAATAACCAATAATCTGTAACACAAGCTCCCGCATACATTCTGCTCATTAATATCCTTACTTGAAAAGTTGAATATCGCTTATATTCTTTCACATGAAAAGTCGCATATTCATAAATGTGAACGATCATATAAACGAAAATGAAAGCATAAGCAAGCATTTGTTTTTACCCTAATGCTTATCACATTCATTTTGAATGCATTCGCAGCGATTTAAAGTTTAATATAGTAAACCGTTGAAAAATTGCAGCAAATAAATTTAATTGTTTACTTTGTAACGATTGCACGTATCAACAAGTAAGAAAACTATATACGAGCGTGACCGAATCTGTTATACCCACCACCTTTATCCTAAAAAAAAAAAGAAAAGAAAGAACATTGCTTTTGTCAATTTTCAGACTTCAAGTGAAAATTTATGTGGGGTTTGTGTAGTACCACCTTATGAGTAACAAGCAAAAAACCCGGAATGCAGGGATGTTCAGAGTTTTTCTTCCACAGACCTGTGGGCATTGTAGACGGGTTCTTCGAAAAATTTCGCTCATTTTTAGATTCTTTGGCGAGTTTGCAGGCGATACCTTCATTTTTGCGAACGAGAAAACGTTTAGCACAACCACTATAGAGTTGCGCAGACAGACAGATAGACAGACAAACATCATCAAATCGATTCAGGATTTGATGAACCCTCATTCTTCGGTGATGAATATAAAAGTCAGCCGCGCCTGCTCCATATTATAGATCATGAAAATTTTCTTCTCTCCCTTTTTTCGTCTCTTTTCGAATAGCAACGATGGGTATATAAGATTCGGTCACGACCGACAATAATTTTCTTACTTGTTTATCTATCTATCTATCCTCGAACTCGAGCGAGCTCAATTTTTCTTTTTAATGTGTGACCTATGACGGTATTCTGAAGAAGAAGAAGCAACAATAAGTGAAAACATTATATTCGGCTATATCCAGTTCTTCTATACTCACTCCATCCCTTCTTCTTAGAAAAAAAAAAGACTTTATAATATTGCGTAGGGGTAGGCCGTTCTTTTCAATTTTTGTACAATTACTGAATGATCACTCATGGAATATGCGAAGATATTTTTATCGTTATATCCGTAAGTAGAGACGTTCCCGACTAATGTTGTGCGCTGGAAGCCTCTTTCGATCGATTTGGTTAATTTTGAATGCTAATTTGCGGGCTTCTTCGAAATTTTTTTGCAAATTGCCAAAGCAAATATCTTGATGCTTGTCAACCATAAATACACTGAATACAAGCAGATGCATAAATGGACCAACGGACAGACAAATGCACATGCTTCGAACGATTCAGAATCTAATAATGATCAAATATATATATATATATGTAGGGTCGCTGAGACGGTTCTATGGATGATGCTAGTATAAAAACGAGAATTGTTTTGCGAGAGCGGCCGGAAATTGAAAAACAACTTTTTTGTAGGTTAAGACTTAGCCTTTTCATACACAATAGCTCACATACTAACAAAATTTTTGCTGTTTTTTTTTTGAATAAAAATTTTAGCAAAGCATTTTATTTTGCGCAAAATATAAAGCGATGCCATATTATCCACTAAATAGTCTTTTTTGGGTGAAAAAGAAAGAAAATAACGCATGCCGAAAGACACATTTTCGGATGACTTGGAAAATTACGTAGACTTACAAAGCAGTCCGAATAAGCGTAAATCTCTCTAAGAAATTTTCAATCCCCTTTACGAAAATATTTGTTTACAAGTTTTGCACGAACACCGTACCGCACGATAGCCGGACAAAAGGACATACTTAAAACGATTTAGATTTTGGTGTCGATCAAGAATATATATGTAGACTTTATAGTGTCTCTGAAGGATCCTTCTGGGTGTTGCAAACGTTTTAACAGAATGAGTATATCCCTCATCCCTTGATGGTGGTTGAAAAAAGTAAACCGAAAGTGAATAATTTCTAGAAATTCTTTTGAAATTTTTATTTATTGCTTCGTTTTTCAATTTAGTTTCAATACGCATTCCAAATATTCAGGCTCAGAGCAATTTACATATGTAAAGCCGTGAGGGTGTGTGACAATTTACACATCACGTGTTTGCACAATTATTGTTCATACTCCTTGGAATGCATACCTAAACTCTCAAAACTAATTTTTTTTTTTTTTTTTTCATAAATATACATAACGAACAAATAGAGATTTAATCGAAAATATTTCTAAAATGAATGTTGAAGTGATAAACAATTTCGGTAGGCCACGGCCTACTATTAAGTAACCCATACACCTCTACAGGTATTCATACAATGATTTTTCATGATGAGGCGATATATAGGAAATCGTACAAAAGAACAAGACGGACAGATGGGCAGACAAGTTTAAATTCAGAATCGATCGATATAATCAAAGGTGGGTCTATGGCAAGCCCTCCCAAGTGTAGGATATAAATATTACGATTGTAAAATGTACGCTTACCTCTTAGTTGGGTAAACTAGGGTGGATAGATGGACGCTATTATTTTCAAGTCATATCAACGGACCCAGTCCCAAAATTTGGCGATTCATTGATAAGTGATGCACGATCCGAAACCTGAATTTATATATGAATAAAATTTGTGCTCCTAACCGAGCCACGGGCGTATTTTATTTCGATTTTCTTATATTTACCGGGGATTGTTAAGCCAAAGAAAAGTCTTCTAATAACGTTTCTAATGTATAGAAACAGTTGTCAGAATCCAATATATATATATATATATATATATATATATTATGTATGAGCCGATAGTCTTAAGTCGTAGTGCTCGTCTTACGTTTAATCTTCGAATTTATTTATTTGGTCTAAATAAGTTGTAATAATATATATATATATATATATATATATATATGTATATATATAGTAAATATTGTATAACAGAATCGATTCGTCCATGTCCTTTGCCTTTTTTGTTTTTCTTTTGTCTGTCTAGTCGTCACTCATTTATCCTTTGAAATCGCGATTGCGAGCTCGAAAACTGTGTCTCAAATAACTTCTTCGGAAATTAGCGAAGAAAGTCCCCTTCTAATTAATAAATGATTGATAGTTACGACTTATGGTTGATTTCCTTTTTGTTTGTTACTACTATTTGTTATCAAATAGTTGATAAATAATTCCTGAACATATTGAAAATGAAATGATAGTTAAGCAGTGTACGCTTTTAAAAAAATATATATGTCTTCGCATAAGAACATAATCCTGCTTTAGCTGTTTAACTATTCTATCCTAGCTTCGAATGCTTTCAACGAAACATTAAAACGCAATCAATTATTTTTCGAATCAATTTTAATCGCACAATTCATTCACCTTCAAAGTGTTGCTGATATATTGAATATTTTATAAAAACAAAAATTAAATCAAAATATTTGTTTTTTTTTTTAATAAACAACGAAATCCGTAAAAATTGCCAAACTTTTCCGCCTCAAAGTATTTGCACGTTTTGCTTTTTGCAACGAAATTATCGGATTACCCTTTAGGATGTTACGGTATATATATATATATATATATACATATATCTATAACCAGTACATACATATTAAAAAGAATATGTAAATAAAGCTGCAGGACTAACGCTACGCACTTACTACCTTAAGTTAATAGACGAAATTCGATTTTTACACCTAGCAATAAGAGACTGGAGATGAACTCATTTTATCCAAATGCTTGTAACAGTCACAACGCAACCCAATAAGTTATACGTATTCTTAATCCTTGGTTTAAATTTTCTATTGAATTTCACATGTCCCTTTATTGATCTGCCCATGGTAAACATTCTCCCGGTCCCAAAAATTAAAATGTTTTCTTCAATTTTGATAAAATTATTAGAAGTTATTGCACAAAGGTTGATATTGAAAGTGGCCAAAATTGATCAAGGGACAGGTATACGGTGTAATATAAATTGAGTATATCACTGTTTTTCCAATGGTAAACGGAAAACTAGATTGTTTGGTCCTTACTCTTTAACTGTAAGGTATACAGCAATAACAATTTTCGCGTACATTCTATCGATGATATTGCACCGTCTATGCATAAATGGGAGAAGCACCTACATCACCGGCACCGGCAGTATAGAGTATCAAAATGTCTTTTCAATTTTTTTTTTTACGGTTTTTACACATATATGGTAGGTATAAAGGATACGGCCGCAACCGAATATACTTGTCTTACTTGTTTCTATTCTCCTCGTTTTTGTATTCATAGCTGCTATATACCAGCGCTATTTTTTTTTTTAATTAAAATTTTCATATATACGTTATTTTGTGAGGTTGTTTGAGCACTTTAAACATTGTGCACAGGTTTACGAGCAGACCCAGACCAGTCGGAAATATCGTTTGTAGTAATCAATACCCATTACAATAACCGCGTTAACTATTTAAATTTTTAAGATCTTTAACGATCGGTAGACAGGACGGAACGGGACAGAGCGAAACTGAAAATAATTTTGCCTACTTTGTTACGATCTATTGCCTAAATGGAACAAATACAAGGTCGACAAGGTATGTTGATGCCTTGGATACACACCCAAGGATATATATAAGTTTACTGTCACCAATCGCTCAGAGTATATACCCTGTACATTGAGAAAGAAGTAAAGAAGGCCAAAGAGGATTCAGAGTGGTTGCAGCGTAATGGATCCATATACAAGCGCCTTGCGAGCACACTCTACACCTACGATCAAGTATGCTCTTCCATACTGAGATTTTAATCCGCAAACTCAGACTTGGTAGTCGCGATTGTTATCTACCCAGGTACTTCGCAATCAATTTGCACGTGTTTTTCTGTCTAGGTAAGTGTCTATCTGCAATTTATCCGCCCGACTTCAAGACTCTATCGAGAAGAATCAATGCCTCCCTGGTTAAATTTAATCTTAAATTAAGCGGACTGCGGACCGAACAGACGATCGAGATACAAAGATGTAGCATTTAAATATGGTTTCAAGCATGTATAACTAACTACCTACCAAAGGCTGTCAAATTTTGTAAAAATATATTCAAAAACATACTTTATGTTCTATATATGTATTACGGCAAATATCGTTTCGTATATGTTATATCGTACTTGAGTTTCGATAAACACAAATTGGATTTACGTTCTTCTTGTAATCGGCAATATTTGTATTGAATCACATTTATTCGAAGTTTTCTCCGATATAAGTGTACCGCGATCTATACCTTTCCTCATCCCATAGCACACATCACATAACAACAACAGCATAACAATTAATTTTGATAATTGAAAACGACATTTACATGATAAAATGCATCTATCTCTGTTATAATTTCTCACATTAACTCTCGGCACTAGGCTGATGAAGATTAGACAAAGCTACAGTCATTTTCTCACATTGTCCTCTCTCGTGTATAAGTAGTGCAGATTTTTTTTACAGAAGATGAGCACTAGTAATGAATTCTCATTTTTTTTTTTTTCAAGGTGAACCCTCCTGCCTTAGCATTATTTTTTTCAAAACACATGTTCCAGGTATTTTTTGTACCCATTATCGAAGGATGTGGGATGTAAGCATTTTGTCACAATGTTGCAAACGTTTGCCCAGAACGAAGACTCAGAGATCCCACAAAGTACATATATTCTTGATCAGCACCAAATTCTGAACCGATTTAAACATGTCCGTCTGCCCTTTCGTCCTGTCTGCGTAATGTCTGTTGTAAACGTGCTCCTGGCTGCAAAAATGAAACTTAGATGACTTCAAATTTGAAAATGATCGCAGCTGATCAAAGGAGGCGTCTACAACGCCCACATGGGTATTTAACAAAAACTAAGAACACTTTTGCTTTCCAATATTATAGGGTAGGAATATTTAGTTGTTTCCGTTTTCCGTTTTCTTTTTAATCTTTTTTAGAACGACGATGATGGGTATAAAAGATTCGGTTATGAGCGATTTTTTTTCCTTTGCTTTACCTATGGAGTAAGTTTTGCATTAAGGAGTTGACACGCAATAAAGCATTAATTGTTTTTTACAAATACATTGATTCAAAGAGATTGTTAGTAAAGCACTAGCAAGTGCTTCATATACTACGATGAATGTTTTTGAGTGTTACAAACGTTACAAAGAAATCAATATATCCCTTTAGCTCAATTGACAGGCGTTAAAAAAGTTAGTTAACACGAACGAATTTACTTCATCACCATATACGAACGTACGTTTGTCCATTTTCATATAAAGCCGAATCTCTATATGCGTGCGTATAGTTTTGTGCATACAACATGACAACATCATGATGATTATGACTGGCGCCAATCACTTTAAAGTTTAATTTAATACAATACAATCCGTACAGTTTGTCAGGGATTTGTATAGGCGCGCATGCCAAAAAAAGAAACGAACAAACAAACAAAGTGAAATCCTTGGGGATATTTTCGGAGTTAAAAATTCATAGAAAATAAAACTGAATATATATGTGCATATAGATACAAATATGTATGTATGTATGTGTATGCCAATATATACTTTTTATATTAAAAATATTTTCTTTGTTTTTTGTAAATAAGTAATATACCATAGTTAAGAGCATATCATTAAGATCAATAGACAAAAACCTTCATCATCGTCATCATCATCATTATCATTATCATCATCATCGCTATTATTATCATTATCATTGTATTTATACGGGTATGATGGCTGCCCAGCAAGACGAGTGCATAAGGAGGCACAGTTTTTTGAATATTTTTGATTCCCTTTCTTAAAGGTAAAAGGTAAATAACAACAACAATGACTTAATTCCCATTTGTACTGGAAACTTTGCAAAGAATAAAATTTGCTTTTACTGACTGATTCCTTTATTTGTTTTGTTTATATATTGATTGATATAAGTTTTTCTGGGTAAACTTACCGCCAAGGGAGCTTTATTTGGAATGTGTTTTAAAGTTAGGCGCACAGTTTATGATCTTTCCAAACTATGGAAACTTAGTTCATTTACTCATTCGAACCGTAAACTTAATAATGCATCGAAACAAGTTACTTCGACCTGCTTTTGTTCTCTACCGAAATGTTTGATCATAATGATTGATACTCTGTTCATTGTTTTGTAAATTTTTCTTTCAATTTTCTTTGCATTCACGTAGATGGAAACTCAATTCAAAGTATTGTCGTGTGGACTTCTATTTAAACTTCTAGTTGTAGTAGTCGTTGAGTAAAAGTTTTTTGGTATCTTTACATTTTATTACCATTTTTGGAACAATTTTCCTCAAGGCATGGTATACATTGTCTATAGTGTTGTTGTTGTTGTTGAAAAAAATTTTGCAAACGATTGATATTAAAGTAAAGGAGAAGGTAATTGTTTTTTTTTCCCCCTTTTTTTTTGTTTTACATCCATCCTCTACTGCATTTGCTCGGAGTACAGTTTGCGTCATTTCACGCCCAGTCTTAACAAGTTTACTAAGAATACCTGACGTTTACAAGTTTTGAGATTTTCCCAACAGCACGCACAATCGTCATAATAACTCTTAAAGGTACAAGCAATCGGACACAATTGTCGAGGCTAACATATCAGGGCATTCCTGGACAGTTTCTTCAGAATTCTCGATATAAATGCTTTATGTGACGTGTGTGAGCAAGTGCAATTAACTCTCAACATTTTTCCCTCGTTCATGATGTGTGAACGCAAGGATCTCCAACAAGTTTCAATTAAGATTTTCTTCAATTTTCCAAAATTATTAATTAAAATTCAGAAAAACCCGGCTCGAATCTAACTGATTCAGTCAATTGTTCGCCACATTATTGTTGGGTATGTTGATGTGCAGCGCTGAACATACGGAAGGGAAAATCCGGTCTGAGATCATATTCATTTAGCAAATCGGGCGTGCGCTTTTTCAACTACTATCCGAATTACTTGGAAAGGGCATTTGGTATCGTCTAGGTTAGCGACTATTTTTAAGATCCTTCACGCTACTATCTACTCAGTGTAAGGGGTAAGAGAAAAACAAAAGAGTTGAAAAACGAATAAAAACATTATTGTTCGGTAAGGTCGACCATTATATGCCCTACCCCATTTCGTTTATTGCAATTCTTTATTAATTTCGTAATAAAATATCAAGCATCGCATCTTATTGTCATGTAGAAACATACTTTCCATGAGAGCCCTTAAATATGGTCGAATTCATTAACTAAAACCCATGTAGTCGATGTGTGTGCTAACTTCGCTGTCAAATTACTATTATGAACCAATTTTCACTGTGAAGTGCCAACTACTAAATCTTATTGACATATGTATGACTACTTTTCGTGAGAATATTTATATGGGCGGGGTCTAAAAGATAATTAGCCAATTCAATGTAACATGACGACATCCTGTTACGCAGCGATTTTGTGTCAACAAATTTTAATAATTGCAACATTTTTCTCGTACAACGATCTTTTCCAACTAAAGCGTCATATGGAAAGCGATCGCAGAAATGATGCGATCCAAACCATTTCCACTAGGGTTGTGTCTTAGGCCAAAGCACGTTAGTGTAATAAAATTCATCAAACTATCTCGATAATTCCGTCATGTAAGTTGAATAAGGATAGACGGAGTGAGATGGATGGGTTTATCTTAAGGCCTTCTGGATATTATATACATACTTACACACAACTTCATATACACTGCACCACAAAAACGACGAAAGATTAACGGCAGAAAATTCTCAAGGAGCGTAACAACAATACAATAACAACAAAACGAAACGAAACGATTGCGTGAGTCAATACATATGTGTGCATACATAGGTATACAATACATACACAATATATATATATACACTCACTCCGCTAGCATTATTATATCAATTAAATTTAACTATGATTTCTCTTCAAAATTTATAGAATATAAATTTGAAATTTATAATTAGTGCAAATCTATATCACTACATTATTACATCACAGAATGTTTGGTCAAAACATTTGTAACCGGAACGCCCGGAAGGAAACTTCAGAGACCTCACAAAATATATACATATTCTTGATCAGGATCGAATTGTTAATCAACTTAAGCAAGTCCGCCTGTCTGTCTGGCTGTCTGGCTGTCTGTCCGCCTGTCCGCCTGTCCGTCTATGTAAAGTCTGTTGTAAACGGTCTCCTGATCGCAAGCATGAAGCTATCGACTTAAAATTTGTAAAAGAATTTGAAAATGAGCCAAAATTTTCAAAGAACACGCCTACACCGTCCATAGATCTATGTAGCAAACACTGTGAACACCTTTGCCTTCCGTGTTTTTTGCTTACTGCTCATAAAATGTAAACTTCCCCTCCACTGTTATAGAATATAAAAATCTAGTTCTTTTGCTTTCTTTCTTTGTGATAATCGCGATGATGGATATAAAAGATTCGGTCACGTCCGATTATAATTTTCTTACTTACTATTATTATTATTATTATTATTATTCTTATTATTATTATTATTATTATTATTCTTATTATTATTATTATTATTATTATTATTCTTATTATTATTATTATTATGATTATTATTAAAAAGTTAAAGTAAAATTACTTGTAACTATATACTTTAGTAGGTATCCTTATCTTCTAGTGCATATAGTCGCGTTAATTGACATCCTTTCATATCTACTTAAACTCAGATAGCGTCATCGCTCAAATCCTCGCGGTCTTTATTATGACTTGAGCTGCTCGATAAAGGGACTACATGCTAAATGCTGCATACGTACGTGATATATATATATATGTGTGTATATATTATATACATCAATAGTTTGCAACAACCGAGAAGAGGACAAATTTAATAATTTTCCTTTTTGGAATTGAATATGATGAACGTCGTACAAAATAATTATTACCTTCTTTATCGCAAGTAATAAAAATTTGCTCTGTCAACGTGAAGTAAAAGTCATCGCTTGTGCCATTTTAGTCTGATGAATATAAAGCGAAGCGAAAAACTAATTATTAAAAATAATACATTTTAGTCGAATCTTTTTTCATCTTTACGTACGTACGAACGTACTAGGTTAAGTGTAAGAATTTACCCTTATACTATTCGGGAGATACGAATGCAATTACAAAAAATGATGAAAATGAATTTAATTCATTTTCACGCTTACAAAAAAAATCATTTCAATTTATGTAAAATATTCGATATATGTTCCAATATATTGTATTAAACTGTGACTATTGCTTTTATAAAGTGCGCAGGAGTTTGTCGAGCTTTCCATCTCAACTTTTCCTAGGCTTAATAACTATAATGATAGCCGTACTATTATTTCCCATATTACGTCTTAGGGAAAAACTGAATACTGAACATTGGATGTCGGACAGACAGACAGACAGACAGACAGACAGACAGACGAACAGACAGGCTTAAATTAATGCACATTAAGTAATTCGAACGACTTGAACGGTCTTGGTCTGAATCGAACCAACATTTCACGATAATCAAAGACACATGCATACAGTTACACCAATTCAATTCAGTTATTTAAAGGACCTAGATAGCAGAGAGCTATCTATAATATAGCGAGGGGGGAGAGGGACAATATTTATTAACAGTGCCTGGTATTGGTTTTGAATGAGAAAAGAATTTAAAAAAATATATATAAAAATTCTCGATAAATTTTATGTAAAGAAAGTTATTTTTAAAAAAGAGTTCTTTTCAGTCTTTCTTAGCCTAATAAGAAAATCCAGAAAAGATAAGCAACGAAACTGAAATGCATGCGTATCTCCGGCTAAAGCAAAATGGGAAAAATGGGCTGAATAAACTTTTTAAACTGACGATTTTTGTACGTGCTTAAGTGGCAGCCGCATATACCAAGAAAATTACCGTAGTAAAGAAGACATTCACAACAATGCACACACACACACACACACACGCAAACAGATAAATACATACACATATCTAACGCTCCATGAGGTTATTATCGAGCTTAATGTAATTTGCCAGAAAATTGAGAACTTGTAGTCATTACCGAAAAATAAATAAATAAATAAATGAATAAATAAATGAAAATAAAGGATAATAAAAATGAAGAGAAGAACGAGACAAGAAGAAAAGACTAATGACTTTTAGAACTCTCCAATTTAATAATGGCGGTCGTGATTGATAATTTAATGATTCAACGCTAAAGATAGAAGGACATAACACATATATGTATAAATAATTTCTCATATCCACAAAACAAACCTCTTCTTATTCTATTATTATCATTATTTCTATTATTATTACTATTATTATTATTATTATTGTTATTATTTTTTATAAAATATTTAATAAATAAAATTGATGTTGCGAGAAAAACGAAACTTATCAAAAATAATAATAGCAAGAATAACAACAATAAATAGTAAAAATAAATTACTTGAAATTGAAAATAAATATTTACAAGTTTAATGAACTGACGACTGACAACGCCTTCAATTTAATACAATTGCATTAATCACAAGTGTTGCTACTTATAACGAGACAAAGCAGCAAAACGACACGACAGCAAAACAAGGAATATAAAATGGAGGAGGAAGAAGACGAAAGACGAAGAAGAAGAAGAAGAAGGAGAAGACGAAAAAGTAAAAGGTGTGGCTCTGTTGGGCTCTCTCTCGTAAACGAGCAATACCCGCGTCTCTATTAAGTTAAACAAATGCTGCTTAAATTTGTTTATTTATTTTTGTTTTTTATCTGTTTTTCTTTTCTTTTTCTTTTTTCTCTTCATCAAATAACAAATTTACTTAAGTCACGTGAACTTAAGAAAGACTATAACAGTATAAGGGATAATAACAAATAACACACAAAAACCAGCAAACAATAATCAACAAATAGAACCATAAACTCTATATACATAACTGCCTTTACAGGAAAATCTGTATACTCTCGCAATGTTAAACGAAAAGTAAAGAAAAATTTGCTATAAGCTCACATGCAATCTAACTGTTTATTGTTTAAAGCATGCAACCTGCTCTAGTGAAGACAACCGGACAGACACAAAGATACATGGCAGCAGCTTGCATATAAATGTTGTATGTGTGTGTGTATGCATGGATATGTGAATACATATATTTATATATTATATATATATATTATATATATATATATATATATATGTACGTGCTTGCATGCAATGTGGGTCAGCCTTTTTGACTAAATATATTCGTGTATTAATCGAATGTCTATACGATTGAATGGATTCAGGAATCAATCAAGAATTAGTTATTTGCGTTTTGCTTTTCCTGTTATTTGCTCCCCTTAGGAAAAAAAGTTTGTTGCGTGAACTCTTATTGTTATGCGTCCGTCTATCATTTCTAAATGCTATTGTTTTCGTTTCTTTTAATTTATCGAAACTTTTCATTTTGCTGCCTGGCAATTAAAGCTTGAGAATATACGAAACTTGTTACTCCACTTTTAACTCTCAGACGCTTTCATCTAAATTTCTATGCAAAAGATAATCAAATATTCCTCTTTGTACTCAGGTGTATTCCTTTTCTTTTGTATTGCTCATCGTTCTCCTGATGAAAGTGGATTGAAACTCTTTTGGCTTTTGAAGCGATCAAGAAATGTACGCGCCAAATTTCTGCTTCTTCTTTTCGCATTTTGGGCAATTGTGACGAAAAAAACGGATCAAAATTAGCCCTTTTGCTAGAAATAGGTATATGCAAGACGTCGGTAATTGTAGTGTTGAGAATCATTGAAAAATATATATATAAAAATAAGATTTTTGCTAATAACAACATTGTGTTTACTTATGTAATTAAACTCACGGAGATATCACGGCACACGGAAGTCCTCCATTGATTATCCCTTAGAATTGTATAGATATGAAAATGGTCATGATTTCATACTGCTTTGCTTCTAAATTAATATCCGACAAACCTCTAGTTTAATTGATAATTTCTTCAGCTTATAAGTTATTGACAGGCAACCTTTTCAAAATCTTGTCTAATCTTGACGTTTTGATCGATCGATAGTAATTTTCAGATAAAAGGGGAATATTCGCAACGCAATATTAACTTTCTATTACAAGAGAGAAAGAGCGAAAACGAGAGAGGGAGAGAGAGTTAAGAGTTCTAACAGCCTAGAGACTGGCATTGGTGATACATGCGCATGCTTTGACCGATCAATTGTGGTTGACCCTATGACTATATTTGGCAAGAAAATTATATTCAATTATGACCGAATCTTTTATACGCATCGTCGCGATCGTAAAAAAAGGGAAAGAATTATAGAATTTCATATTCTATAAGATTGGAGGAACGCGGCGAGTTTTTTTCTATTTTCCCAATAAAAGTCTAAATTTATATCGGGTATGTGTTGGTTGTACTGTGCTAAGTAACAAGCAAACATACAAATACGGAAAGCATGGGTGCTCACAGTTTTTGTTACATAGACCTGTGGACGTTGTAGACGTGTTCTTTGAAAAGTTTGCGTCACTTTCAAATTCTTCGGCAAGTTCGCGGGCGACATCTTCATTTTTTCAAACGGAAGATTGTATACTCCAATTACTACAACGTCGCGCACACGGGCAGATGGGCAAATGAATGGACGGACATGTCTATTTGCATTCCACATTTGAAATTGGTCAAGAGTTTATATACGTAATGGAGTTTTTGAAGTTTGCTTCTGCGTGCGTTATAAATGTTTTGAGAAAAAAATATAAAATTATGACACACCATAAAATTGAGTAGGCGTTGCCGATTTTCTCCAAAAAGAAACTGTTGCCTCGCCCTTACAATGTACGTGTACATTTTTGTAGACTTTTCTGCTCTAGCTTATGAGCAATTATGAGCAAAAGATCAATTTTTTATTCCTTTTGAAAAATAGAGGTGTTCTCAGTTTACGTAGCACTGTATGCGTGTCCTTCTACCAACTTGGCTCATTTCCAATATCAATCTGCGTGCAGAAACTTCCAATGTTCCAATGTCAACATTTGAAGTCGATTCATTTTTGCGTCAGGACACTGTTTACAATAGATTTTACGTAGACGGATAGACACCCGGGCAGCCAGACGGATAGACGGAATTCGCTTAAATTTATTCAGAGTTTGACGCTGATCAAGAATATATAATTATTTTATGGGGTCTCTGAAGCCTCTTTCCGGGCGTTGCAAACATTCTGACAAAATGAATCATTCTGCGGTGATGGGTATAAAAATGCATAAATATTGTTTTTGCAATTTTAATAGCGCGAAATACGATTCGGAAATTCCATCGCAATAAGAATGAGATTCGAGTTTCATAAAAGTGCGGCCGTTCGTTTTGTTCTCAAATCTGTGGAGACGAAAAAAGCGGCTTCGTATGCAATGCAAAAAACTTAATTATAAGTTTATTTAGAAAGCCCTTTTAGATAATCGTTTAAAATAAACAAAAGGAAATGTGATAGGGGTAAGAGTGATCGGCTATCAATGAATGTCGCAACGAATTCTGGTATTCTGGGTTTAAACTCAGAGCAATTATGTTATTGTGCCTGTATTTCATTCACTTATGTTCATTATGATTTTATAACTGAAATGAATGACTGAATGAGTGAATGAATGAATGTTTTCAAATGCCTTTTTGTTAGATTAATATATAATTAGTTTGACTCGTTTTACTGAAACTGGCACAAATAAATCACACGCAGTCAACTATGAAATGAAATGCGTACTCGACTACCCATGCAATATAGAGCTAAGCCGTTGGTATTTGTGCGTATGTAGAATCTCTCTCTATAAAGGAAATTTATTTAATATTTTTTTTTTTTTTTTTTTTTATTTTAGAGGAAAACATTATTGCAGCACTTAAATTATTATTCGAGATGAAAATAAGGGTTTCTCTCAGGAAGATTGTGGAAACACGGTTAGGATACATTTTCCTGTGGGCTTCTGTATTTATGTATACAAGCATCTACATTATGCACACATGCAAGTGTATGCAAATGCGATTGCATTTGAAAACAAATTTTTTGCCAATTAGTATTAAAGCTCTCACCGCAACTTTGATGAAATGAAACAAGAAAAAACTAAAACGACCCACGTGCATCACAAAATTGAAATGAAAAACGAATTTCAAATTCGGTAAAATATTTTTAAAGAATTTAATTATATATAAATTTAATGAGACGCTAATATGAAAAATCTAAAATGCCAAGTAAATACCTCAGATTCAAATAATTGAACAAAAGAACACAAAAGAAGAAATATTCTGCAAATAGTTCAAAAAATGTCTTCAACTTTATACAATTCATCCAAAAGTTGTTTAATACGCACCATCCACGAAATTTTCAGTTCGATGGTATGCTTATCCCACTATTTTAGGTCGAAGTCCGTTCAACCAGAACATAAGCAATAATAAATGCAATTAATTCTATATTGAATGTGTACCCATATATACGTACATATATTATATAAAACCTTACAGGTGCTATGCAAAGGACTTTGAATATACATAAAGTTAAGTAAAATATATATAAATAATTTTACATTTTTTGATTGGATTAAAGCAAAAATCCTGTCCGATTTCAATATATATATAATTACTAAAAAAAAAGAAAAATAAACTTAATCCTATTAATTTATATGCAAAATTAATATTCGGAATGGAAAATAAGCAAATAAGAAAATTATACTCGGTCGCGACCGAATCTTATACCCATCGCCGTCATCCTAAAAAGGGCAAAAAAAATCAAAGAAATTAAATGGAGATGGGCGCGGCTGATTTTTTTCATTTTCAAAATAAAAGTTTATCATCGCATAGACGTGTACGCGTTCCAGGCGTGCCCTTTGAAAAGTTTATATCAATTCCAAGTTTGTTAGCAAATTTTTAGTCGATATGTTCATTTTAGCTTACGGGAGAATGTTTACCACAAATACTACAAAGTTACGCAAACAGACACACGGACAGACAAACAGGTGGACATGTTTAGATGCATTCAACGGTTGTAAGTGGTCAAGAGTTCGTATACTTTACGTTATTTTTTGAAGCATATTTATATGCGCTTTATAAAGGCAAAGGAATTTTGCTGCACTATAATATTGGGTAGGCGTGGCAATTTTTTTCCATACTACAGCGTCGCCCATGGAATATGCGTTATATATATTTGTACATTTATCTGCTACTAGTTTATAAGTAATGAATAAACAATCAATTTTTTATTCCTTTTGAAAAACAGAGGTATTCTCAGTTTGTGTGGTGCTGTCGATGTGTTTTTCGAGCAAGAACTTCCAATGTTTCCCCCAAATCTAACGCCGACAGCTTCATTTTTGTGGACAAACCGTTTGTGCGCAGAGGGATAGACAGACATGCTTAAATCGATTTAGAATTTCATACTGACCGAGAATACATATACTTTGTGGAGTCTCAGCACGTTGAGACAAACCCAAACAATGAACTTCTCAACGTCTTTCCCCAACAACCATCAGTAAAGTGAAAGAGCAAACAAAAAACAAAAGAACATTAGTTATGTAATACAATATGATCAGAAATAGAATATGAAATATATGTGGCCTCGAAAGAATAGAATTTTTAGAAAATTGTATTTAATGGAAATGTTTTTATGTCCCGGATGGAACTGTGGAGAATACATTTTTTTCTTTTAGGAATTTCTTCGCCAAACAATTTCCGTAATTCGGCATTGAAAACTCAAGCAATCGGATCTTCAATTTTATAGTGCAAGTGCCTATTATTTTGTAAGAAAAATCGGATAACGTTCTCTAATGAATGAACCCTAGCTTTTCTTTTTCAATTTTACTTTTTCGTTTCTTTTCTATTTTTTAACGGTAATTAAAAATATGTAATTTAAACATGAATTTATTACGTTAACAATACGCTGACTCTCTACCTATACGTACATAAAATGTGTAAATCAAAGAAGAAAAAAATGAAAAGAAAAAAAGTTTACTTTCATTTTGGCATATTTAAGTAACTTTCTGTGTAAAACGCTTGAACGCCTCTAACGGTTAAGTAAACGCGTACATTTTTTCAAAACTTGGATAATAAAAATGTTTTTTTTTTTTTTGTTTTGTTTTTCAAGTTTTCCATATCCAAAGAACGTATTTTAATAATTTTATAACTGCATAATAACCTTCTGAGATATAAAAATGAATTTTGCTTTAAATTCTATTAAAGCCCTAAAGTAGACTTTAATAAATGAAATTATATTCATTTCATTTTTCATCACATTTACTTTAGGCAACATAGTTAACATAGTGTACAAAAATAAATATAGGAAATAAAGTCATATGAAGCCAGGCGGGTCCGGGATACGATTCTTCTTATCGAGCAATTGTTTACGATTATTGGGTTGATGGTACTCCAGTTGCGCTACTCAAATCAAGTATATTTAGCTACATAGGGATCAGGCAATACGAAAAGACGGTTCCAAAATTTTTCATTTATAGAAACAAAAAATTCAGTTGTCTTTGGATAAGTTAATATATGAAGTCTCGTAGTTGAATATCCAATATATCACTTCAACGTAAGGCATGCAACGTTGCAGGTAAATAAACGCGACCACACAAATTAACTGCACTCTAATCGCGGTAATTCAACTTGTGGCGAAAAACCCAAGATGTTTGTTCTCAGAGAAACAAAGACTTGATTATTTCATCAGGCAGTGACACCTGCTAGTCAGAAACTTAGGAAAGGTCAAAGGACTTGTGCACTCCTTTCAAAGCAAATCTTTAGGCAAAGCTTTAAGGTCAATTGTGCGAATGTATATTCCTCGAATCTTAATTCAAGTAATGACTGATGAAGGGAAATTGTAGCGGTAGAAGGTAGTGCGGAAAGAAGCAAAGCGTCGTTCTGGACGTATTGTCCGAAATTGCTTGAGAAAGAAGTAAAGTCGAAGTTCATTATCCACATAAGCAGCTGTTATCCGCTCGATAGATAGTGAATTTTTAAGGCCAAAATAAAAAAAAATCAAAGTCAAGTGGAAGCTTAATTAAATCTGTGCAAGAGGAAAGCTCCCATTTTTAAAAGGTATGCTTTCTTTGCAACAACATACAATTATTGACCGCTGACAGTGATTATGACATTACTGAAGGTTAAAGGAATTTAAATGGGAAACGTTAATCCAGTTACCCTGTTTGAATATCATAGGTAACTTGGCAAAATATGGCCCAATATCACCTCCACCAACTATTAGCCTCTTATACAAAAAAAAAAAAACCGAGTACAAATGCAGGCGATACAAGATCATTGTGCGCCATGCTATTCAGTATTCCGGAATGTAAAGAAATTAAAGCCATTAAGAGCCATCAAGTAATTTCTATAAATCGGAACTTCTTTCTTCAAAACTATCTAGAAAGGGGCTTAGTCCAAGCCCTTTTGCAAAATTTTCAATTGACGATCTTTATCGATCATAGTATTTTTATTTGATTTAATGTAATTTTTTCTTTCCTTTTCAGTTGAGAAACGAGACCAAAATGCACCGAATTATCTAATGAAAGGAAAAGGAAAAGGAAAAAATTTAGCAGTGACGGCAAAACGCAGAACATTTTTATATCAAAAATTTTACCAAGAATTATAAATTTTTGGTCTAATTTTATAAAGTCATTTTTTAACACGAAAATGCAAGAGAGGCGAGTTAAAAAGTAAGTTAAAGAATTTAAACGACGAACGAATTAGAAAATATATACATATATGTATTTATTTTTTTCTAATCTGAAACGATGTTCATTATTCCTTTTCGTAAACGTTTAGAATAAAAGGCGGCCATTACGTGGCTACCCATGGTCGCTTAACACCGGATCCACCGTATGTGCATTCGAATCGTGGCTATTCAACGGATGGTGAGGAATCACATAGGGCACCCTCTGAACGCACCATGTCCGAGTATACTATAACTCATGAGCGCACTTCACCTCAGGGTCATTATAATTCATCGCGCAAAAATCGTTTAAATGGTCAAAGCAATGGACACTATCATCATCATCATCATCATCATCATCATCAATCGTCTGTGGTCGATAGCGGTGGTCCGCGGCCATTAAACGGTCCACCGCCGCAACGTATACCGCCGCGAGCTCCATCAGCTTTAAGTTATGATCATGGGGGTGACGCTGGCAGCGATATTTATGTAACAAGTGCCGCTTATAAAGCACCCTCGGAAATTAGGTGAGCATATGAATTTTCAACAAAGACCCTTTAAACTGTATTGATATATAAAATATGGAAATCACTCACTTTCTCGGCAGCGGCAACGGATTTCGTATCTTTTGTTTAGCCTTCTGCATTCCATAGTGGAATAATTATTGAATATTATATTTATCGAATCATATTCGATAGTATGGCATCGAAACAACACCTGATAATGTAACGTGCCCCGATGTGTTCTTTATATAGGCAGGATAGAGGTTGTGAACCTTTTTTATACCCATCACCGAAGGATGAATCATCGCAGTTTAGCTGCTGGTTTTTTCTTGCCCGCAAACAGTACAAATTAATTTAAGCGCATGCGCAAAGAAAAATTCACGCATTGCCACCACGCACTTCGCGTAGTCCGAATAGAAGAATTTTATAGTTTTTCGCACACATATGAGCTTCAAACCCAAAGGCCATCGAAAAACCCATATATTGCTAATATACTCGTTAGATTAATAGATAGATACTACAAATAGAAAGGGTCTGCTAAATTATCTGACATTTTTGGTGGGAAAGGAGCGCGGAAAATAGTTTGTATATTTTGTTCTGCCAGTTTCAGAAGGAAACCTGTGCTAATGGTGTACTATCATCTTCTATGTCGCTTTCACTCTCTCTCTCTCTCTCTCTCTCTCTCTCTCTCTCTCTCTCTCTCTCTTTCTTACTCTTACTCTATCCATCTATCTATCTAACTTCATCTCTCTTTTTCTATCTATCTAATTTCATCTCTCTTTATCTACCTCAATCACCCGATGCCCATTTTTCCTCTTATCGAGCTTTGCCTACATTTCCTTTTCTCTCCTTTAGTATCCTCGGTCCACTTTTCGTCCCATTTTATTTAATCCAAAGATTTTTTTCCAACTAAAACAACAATAAATATCATTTTTATATCTTCAGCCGCTATAGTCATCGGCCTGCATCCCGTGGCGGGCCGCGAAGTGTTTACTCTGTAGCGAGCACTGCTAAAACTGGACGTAGCGCTCGTTCTACTACAAAACGTGGAGCGAAAATTGAAACCATGTCCGCTCCTAATCCCTTTTGTCCTAACGTTAAGGGCGTGTGCTGTTTAATGCTTTTACTGAATTTAGGTCTCATTCTAGTAACATTGGGTTTCGTAATAGTGGTGCAATTCTATGAACCGGTCTATGTGTGGTAAGCATTTTCTTTACAATTACTTTGTAATTATTTGCAGTGTTTTTCGGTTTCACTTATAGGATTTTGGGTATAATTTTTTTGATATTTGGCTTTCTCACCTTAATCGGTTGTATGGTGTATTGTGTGGTGGTATGTCGAGATGCTAAAACACCTTCACAAGTGCGCAATGAAGATTTATATTGGACTCGGCATTGGCAGAAGAACATCGGCTATACACCGCAAGAAATCAATTATAAAGCGGATAAATATGATGCCTACTCGGACCGCTATTCAGTTAGCAAAATGAGTGGCAAATATTCGGACAGAGAAAGTAATCGCTATTGAAATCACTTTATCATAAAGGGATTAATACAATACAATACAAAAATTCAATAAGAAAGAAGGAAAGAAAGCAAATTAACGTACCTGCTGCAAGCAACTTGCTGCTAGTTCGTATGTTATATAGTAAATATAGTAACAATAAATGAACAAAATTAAATTCTATCGCTTATTTGCCACACTTTCAAACCGTAAGTGCTCTAAAATCAAAAATCATTCGTTGTACTTAACTTATATATATATATATATATATCTATATGTATGTATGCCATATAAAAATTTTTAAGTGTAACAAGTTTTATATCATTATACAATTTAAAGTTCGTAGTCAGTTAACGTAAACTATAATCCTAGTATTAAATAAAAAGAAGAAGAAGAAGAAGAAGAAGAAGAAGAAGAGAAATAATGAATTAAAAATTTTATTTAAGTTCAGAGAGTGGCTTTATTGCCGTCTTTTCAAACACATACACTGAAAAAATGTTATAAAAAAAAAAAAGAAAAAAAATCATGTCAAAGCTTAATAGTGTGTAAACGTGTGTATATACATATTCTTTGTTGCTAATAATATTAATTGATATTTTATTAATGAATTATTTTAATTCTTAATTACATTTAAAAATTCGATTACAATTTCCTTTTGAGGATTATCGTAACTTTAATAATAACAATAATAGTTTTTACCAATTTTTTATACACACTTTAATATAATTATTGTAAATTTTAAAAAAAAAATGATAATATTTAATAACAACAATAAATAAACAAAAACAAAAAAAAAAAAAAAAAA